>JAKOGH010000719.1:0-14944 GCA_024811115.1 Terana coerulea | reverse complement strand
TATCACAAAACTCTAATACTCACCTGCTAGGAATGCTTGGAGGGGTTGGGGAGAGCAGGGGACTTTGAGTAAAGTGAGTAGAGGAGATATGAATCAACGATGTTGTTGAGTCTGGGGTGTTAGCCCTCAGACCAGTCTCTTTATATACATGTGTAGAGGGACCCCAGACATTATCTAAGACCTCTAATACCATATGCTGACTGATACAGTCAAGTGATCCATGACTAAGGCTCTAGAGCATACTGCCGCTCTAACTCCCTTATCAGATCTGACCTAGCTATCATGCTAACATCAACACTATCTAGATGTCCTAATCTAGCTCCTGTACACTACTAGCACACGATGTCATAGTGACCTCATAGTGAGGTCATAGTCTAGAACAAATCCAGAACTGAGTCCATGATCCTGTGTCCATATGAGGCATATCCCTGATAACCATGCATCCGTCGCATGGCCAACTGATCAGCATCTTGTAACACTGTTGTGACAACTGGGTAACATGTCTGTGACTTGATGTTACACTCTAAGCGCTGTAGACTAGCGCTGAGGGAAATTTATGACATTACTCCCTCCTCAGGTTCGAGCTCCGTCGAGAATTTGCCAATTTATTGTAATCCGATTACTTCAATATCCACGTCCGCAATCCGTTCAATGATAAGCTGGGCCACCTGATTGCCAATCTGAACTTCAAAGTCGATGTCGCTGGTGTTTACAAGGGTTACTTGTATCTCATCTTTGTAGTCACGGTCAATCACTTTAGTGATTGCTTCAACTCTTTGTTTGGAAAGTCGGTTGCAAGACATAATTCGGCCACAAGTTCTACTCAGTAATTGAACTTTAATGCCAATAGGCACTGTTGTTCTCGAGTTGGATTTAACTATATGTTTCTGATAGGCATGCAGCGTAAGTCCGGCTGCTTCTTCGGAGATTTGTGTAGGGGTTTGACTGCCAATGAGTTCAACTTGAAGCGTAGAGTCCCGTTGTAGTAGTATAGGTGTGACGTCTTCTTGAACTCAACCGTTCTTGCGGCTTGTCAGTTCAGCTTAAGGTAGTCTTGAACTGCTTTCTTAGCGTTCTTGACGTTGTCCTCATTTTCCCAAGTGACTTCATCGCGTCCGAATCCTTTCCATTGGACTAAATATTGAGTTTTCTTACCGCGTTTGGCGGTGTTGCATGATCTTCTCAACTTCCCATTCTTCCTGTTCTTTAACCATAACTGGCTTAGGCACAAGTGGTTTCTGTCCTGTTATGGAAGGATCGTTATAAGTGGCTAGCTTGCTGGCGTGGAATACTGAGATGCATAGCTCGGTAGCGTGATAGCATTTTAACCTTGAAGGTGACAGCGGACAATTGTTCAATGATTTTGAATGGTCCCTCGTACCGTGGGTTTAATGCACGCTCCATGGTCTGGTAATCCCGTAGGTTGATCAGTACTTTGTCTCCAACTTTGAACAGCACGTTCTGGACGCCCTGGTCGTAGTACCATTTCATACGCTCAGCAGCTAAGGTTAGAGCAGCTTTGCCTGCTTTTGGGCTTCATGTCGCTGTTTCATGATGTCGTTGAGGTCTATGCTCTTGACCTGCTTGACTAGTGTAGGACCTGCTCGAAGATGTCGACTGTATTCCAAAAAGAATGGTGTCTCCTTGGTTCCTTCGTGTGCCCGGTTATTGTACGCGAACTCCGCTGTACTCAACAATGTAAACCAGTTATCAAGGTTGTAGTCCACATAGCACCAAAGATACTGTTCCAGAATCTGATTCACACGTTCGGTTTGACCGTCCGTCTATGGATGATATGCCGTAGACATTGCCGAATTGATACCAAGTAGCTTGCACCATTGCTGGAATAGTTCCACTGCAAACTGAGTTCCTCGATCTGATATGATCTGAAGCGGCAGCCCGTGTAAGGGTACACTCTGTCATACAATAGTTGTGACAAGTCTCGTGCCAAAACTCATTCGTGATTGCATAGAAGTGCGCTTGCTTGATAAGTCGACATACGACAACACAGATAGTGTTGTATCCATGTGACTCTGGTAACTGAGTGATGAGGTCGATTGATATGATTTCCCATGGCCCATGAGGCACAGGGTTCGGCATTAATGGTCTATAGGGCTGCTGTGGGCGATTTTTCATCTGCTGACATATATCACAACCCGTAACATAGTTCTTGACAAATATTGACATGCCCGGCCACTAATAGTTTCTAGAGACTAGTTCGTACATTTTCCACCTGCCAGAGTGTCCGGTACGATGGTAAGTCGTGATGAATTTGTACAATCTGTCGTAAATGATCATCTGTTGATGTAGGGATATAGATCTTGCCACGGAACAGTAGTAATCCATTCTCGTAGTTCCATTCCTTGAGACTTTACCAAACTCTCTAGGACCTGACTTTAATAATGACTTGTAGCCCTTTGTAACATCATCTGATAGCAATGCTTCCTTGACCTCAATTAGGATTTGGTCGTTGTTAACAGGCGCTTGGGAAGCCTCGACAGCCCGGATGGCAAAATATTCCGGTTTGAGCAAAATTTGGTCTTGGTTGTCGAGCTTTACCCCCTCCTCATGATCTGGCCTCCTGGACAGAGGGTCTTCGGCTTACATTGTCTTTCCAGGCTTGTGATGTAGTGAATAGTTGAATCGCGTGGTACAAAGCCCATCGCGCTTGTCTCCGTGTCAACTTTTGGGCCGTTCTGAAGTAAGTCAGATTCGATGATCTGACCATACTTCAAACGTTTCCAGATGTCCCTCCAAGTAGTGTCTGTACTCTTCTAATGCTTTTATGATTGCGAGCAACTCTTTGTCGTAAATCTCATAATTATGTTCGTGTGTGTTGAGTGACTTCGGAGTGGAAGGCTACGGGGTGCCACATCTCGTCAGCAGGATCCTGTTGCGACAGCACTGCACCGATTGCAAAGTCGCTTGCATCAGTTGACAGTCTGAATGGGTTCTCATCATCCGGAATACGTAGTATGGGTGCCGTGAAGTAAGGCTGTTTTCAACGCCTCAATGCCACTTGGTGGTCGGCTTCCCAAAGTTAATCTTTCTTCGTTAGATCTGTAGTAGCTTGGCTAACTTGGCGAAGTCTTTAATAAACCTGCAATAGAAGTTTGCAAAGCTTAAGAAAGCCTGAACGTGTTTGACCTTTGTAGGTACGGGCCACTCAAGAACTCCTGACACCTTTGCAGGATCCATCGCAATGCTGTTTTTCGAGATAATCATGCCAAGATAGTCAATCCGGTCTTTCTCGAAGAAACATTTCTCTGCTTTTGCGTATAGATTGTTGTCGCAAAGCCTTTTCAGCACTTCTTTTACAGTTTACGGTGTTCCTTTAAATCATTGCCAAAGATCAAAATATCGTCTAAATACACCATGACTTGTCTTTGTTGAATCAAGTCGCCTAAGATGTCATTCATCATGGCCTGGAATGTAGCTGGTGCATTGGAGAATCCGAAATGCATGACTGTTGCCTCAAATAAGCCCCGTTTGGTGATAAAAGCCGTTTTCCACTCATCCCTCACAGATTCGGACGTTATTATAGCCCCACCGGAGGTCAATCTTAGAAAAGATGGATGCCTGCGACAGTGAGTCGATCAGGTCAGCAATCCTTGGGATTGGTTAGCGGTTCTTCACGGTGATCTTATTGAGTGCGCGGTAGTCCATACATGGACGCAATCCGCTGTCGTGCTTTTTGACAAAGAAAAATGGTGCCGCCAACTGGTGATTTGAAGGTTGAATGTAACCTTTCTGTAGTTCTTCATTGATCCATTCATCCAAAGAATGTCATTCTTTGGGAGACAGTGGGTAGATCTTAGCCCGGCTTGGGAAGGGAGGTACCTTCAGCAAAGTCAATCGGATGATCGTCGCCTTGCGTACCGGCATTCGCTCTGATTTTCGCTTGGAGAACACGTCGCCGTACTCGTGTAACCATTCCGGCACGTGTGACTTCCATTCGACGGTATCCTCATCATCGGAGTTGTCCAATTCCTGATCCATGTCCTTATCATCGAACATGGCAGCAATAACTTCTGCTTGTGAGGCGGTCGTTGGGGACATCAATGTCCACCCAGTTGATATATGGATTATCTGTATCTTCGTCTCCAAAATTGTCCAGAGAGGATTCCCACGGAAGATCCGACTCGAGTTGAAGCTTGTTGGTTTCAGCTTTACTGACTTATATTTATGGGCTTGATTGGTAATACAGCTCTCAGGACATCTGGTGAACTCCAATTCCCCATTTTCCCAGTCAATCTCGGGGTTATGTCGGTACAAGAAGTTGTATCCAATCATCATGTCTTTGTCTCCTAACTGTGTGACATACAGTTTACAGGTAGACTTGTGACCACCGATTTGAACATAAGCTCGGACATATTCATGAATTTGTCCTGCTTGGTTTGGAGTTCCGTCTGCATTGGTCACATCGACCCATGCAGAACGTGCTATACAATTAGTTACCAGATGATTTCTTTCAACGAACGATTTGTCGATGAAGTTTGTTGTGGCGCCTGAGTCTACTAAAGCCTCGGCCTGCACTTTATGACTATATACCCAAAGTGTTACTGGAAGTCTAAAAGAACGTTTCTTGTTGCGAGCTATGCTAGTTACACAAGATTCCAGTACTACTTCGTCCGATTCTAACTCGGAGTCGACAGAGGGTGCGTTATCCCGGAATGTAGATCGCAGGCGTTAGCCTTTACATTCCCTGGGGAAAATCCATTGAGTCTGGCAATTAACCCATCGCGGTCTGCTTGGGCCCGCCCGAGACTCATTGCTTGTCTCAGGTGCTTCCATTGCGGCAAGCTCAGATTCGCTCAGCTCACGGATGCTCGCTGAGTTGACTTCTTACGGGGTGGCATTGTCGTTGTCATCGACCATGGAGTTTAATAACTCTATGAGTCAAGTTCTTGAAGGAGGGCTTGCCCTTGCCTTTCGAGTTCGAGTTTCCACCAGAGCCAGAAGCACCGCTGCTCTGACTCTTTGCCGTTGTTGTTGCCGGAGGACAACGGAGTCGACGAAAAACCTTTGCCTTGGTTGGCATTTTTGGGTTGTCAAACAGTCATTCGTGTTGTGGGTTTTGGCACGTGAGCTTTTACCTTTACTAGAGCAGATCTGGCAGAACTTGTGTTTGCCGGGCGTTTCTGCCTGGTTGGTTTCTTTCGCCTTGCCCTTGCTTTTACCCTTGGACTGCTCGTTCGCCTCCGCCGTGTTCTTATTACCGTTGTTGTTACCAAATACCGAGCTCTTGGAACGATCTGGGTGAAGTTCCTTGTACAGCTGCAACAGCATATCGAGGTACCTTTCCCATTGCTTGGGTTCGTTACGCTGATTGTCAGAATGACCATCAACTGGCGCATGTCCTGAGGCAGGACTGCTTTGATCTTGTCGATGTGCAGCTTATCTTGGTGCTCCATGATCCGGGCCAGAGTCTTGTACTTCTCCGTGTATTGGACGAAGTCCTTCCGGGCTAGATCCTTGTTGTTCCAGAGCGTGTCCAGTTCGTCCTTGGCACCTTGCTTTTCGTTCGCGCTGACCATAAATCCCTTGCATCTCCTTGACAAAATTGTTCCATGTGCCGATAGGCTGGTTGTTCATAACTTGTCCGTATAGGACTTTATATGTTGTGGCAGTGCCGCGGAGACGACCAAGGAGAGGACAATGCGCTGCTTGTCCGTTGCAATTCTACATGTGCTCGCATTAGAGCGTGATGTGGTTCAACTACTCCTCGAGGCCATTTTTGAACCATCGAAGGTGGGGGAATCAGGCATCTTTGGGATGCGTCCACTACCGGAACCTCCATCTGCAGGGATTTTGTTAACTTGGGCCTTATAGGCCTCAACGGTAGACTTGTAAGCTCCCACAAGCTTTTCCAGAGACCGAATCTTCGTGGCTTGCTCGAGAGCTGTATTCTCCAGCTCCTCAATTCGGTGCTGCTGGTCATGGTTGCTTCGTAGGTCGTGTCATGCGCACGGTTGAAGTGGCCTGCGTGTCGGTGACATGTCCTTGCGCAAAGTCTGTGCTGATTCGAACAGACTGAGAAAAAGCATTCTGTGCTATATGAAGAATAGCTGCCAACTGTGCATCGCTGAAGCGAGCAGAGTTAGTGTCGACATCGTGCAGGAGAGCTGCTACGGGGTCGGCAATGACTTCCGTAGTACGGTCAGGGACAAAGTTGGTAAAAGAAGACATTTCTGCTCTTTATATTAGTGCAAATTTTTTAAATAAAACTTCGACCACAAATGTTGGTTTGGTTGTTATGTGCCAGCTAGTTATTTCCAAGTCAGAAATGCACAGTTTTAATTTAAGCAGCCTTCAGGATAGTTACATCGAGTGCTGCTAGCTGCGTACAGACTACTGCAAATCTACTGTTTAGGTCCGTAAACGAGACCTTGCCAATACGTTTTAACAATCCTGCCAACTCTCTCCACTGTTTATTACCCCACTTTTGTCCCAGCAAGTCCAGATTCTTGTAGATGTTCTGGAACTCGTCGTACCAACCCCACAGCTTGTTTTGAATCTCCTCAGGCACTCGCACTCTTTCGGCGCGACCGGTGTCCTGCAACTAGTCCTCCTCGTGGAGTTTCTCGAAGACCGGGTCGAAGCGGACTCTCGTCGCCCTCGAGCATCGGTTGGAGCTCGTTGGAGCGCTTGAGCAGCTTGGTTTGTCGAAACTGAAGCTTGGCTGGGGGTGGCTTGAGACCTGGTACTCCCTCGCGAGGTGCGAAGCCGTTCGATGAGTGGTGGCGAGGGGTCGGAGAGGCGGCAGAGCAGCTCTTTCGACGCTGCTTCATGAGCATAGCTCCGATGCACTTCAGCAACGAGTTGGCCTCTGCTTGGCGAAGCCATTTGCACTCCTCCAAGAGTGAGAGTACAAACAGGGTGGCTTCGTGCTTCAGGTTGTAAACCTTGCGCGGCTTACAAACATTGGCGTGTTTGGCTCGGATCTCCTTTGAAGGAGAGATGCACTCGCGAAGGCCCAAAGGCTCGTTCTTCGCGTAGGTGGTGAACACAGAGGGACTTTAGGCATGGCTATAACAATGGTAATCAGTACTAGTCTCCACTTCAGCAGACACGGTACAGAAAATGGTGAAAACAGATGAAATGACCTGTTGAGGTCGTGCGGTCTTGATGCGTACAATCGGTAGTGTCAACAACGGCCTGGTTTCTCTCACCAGGTCCGGAGGTACCAACTCAATCAAGAGCGGTATAGGGGTCTCTGACACAGTTCCAGCTGTGCAGCAAAGGTTTTCGAGCCAATATTACATTGACTCTATGCTCACACAAACTGGTTTGCTGTCAACACCCGAAGGCTCATAGCCGTAACTACCTGAAGGTAAGTCACACCAAAATGTTGCTCTACGCTATACAGCGCAGCGAAGCACCTCTTACGCTTAGCGGATTGGCATGAAGATTAGCATGCTGCCATAATAGCAGCCCACAGCCTAAGCCATGGTGCTTCTCAACGATATAGAGCATAGTCTCTGACGGCCGAATAGCTCATAGCTTTAGTTCTTTGCAGAACAGTGGCAAGATCCCCCAGAACCCAAGTAGCAACAGTGTTCATTTCAACACACTGTGCATAACAATATGTCGCCGCACAACACTGCAACAAGGTCCTGCTCGTTGCCCTTGACAGCAACAACGAGCAGTGGAGAAGACTCAACAAACTATCACAAAACTCTAATACTCACCTGCTAGGAATGCTTGGAGGGGTTGGGAGAGCAGGGGACTTTGAGTAAAGCGAGTAGAGGAGATATGAATCAACAATGTTGTTGAGTCTAAGGTGTTAGCCCTCAGACCAGCCTCTTTATATGCATGTATAGAGGGACCCCAGACACTATCTAAGACCTCCAATACCATATGCTGACTGATATAGTCAGGTAACGTCTGACTAAGGCTCCAGAGCATACCACCGCTCTAACTCCTTTATCAGATCTAACCTAGCTATCATGCTAACATCAACACTATCTAGATGTCCTAATCTAGCTACTGTACACTACCAGTACACGATGTCATAGTGACCTCATAGTGAGGTCATAATCTAGAATGAATCCAGAACTGAATCCATGATCCTGTGTCTGTATGAGGTATATTCCTGATAACCATGTGACCATCGCATAGCCAACTGATCAGCATCTTGTAACGCTGTTGTGACGACTGGGTAAAGTGTCCTGTGACTTGATGTTTCACTCTAGGTGCTGTAGACTAGTGCTGAGGGAAATTTGTGATAGGAAAGCTTAACAAAGCTCGCCAGAGCTGTTTCCAAATTGTGACTGGCTCACTCCTTTATATCATGCTTGGTACACAACCAGACATTGTGTATGCTATCACAAAGCTTGCACAGTTTAGTGCAAATCTGTTCGAAGACCACTTGAATAAAGCACTGTATATCTGCCGCTACCTGTCGGGCACTTGTAATTACACCCTCAAGTATAACGGCTCTTCCGGGTTAGGCTTAGTGGCATATACTGATGCAAATTGGGTGGCTGCTTCCAACTGTCGCTTTTAGACTGGCTTTCTGCTAATGCTTGCAGGAGGAGCTTTTAACCAGAGCTCTTTTGCACAGAAGTCCGTAGCAACGTCAACTAAAGATGCTGAATACATGGCACTTAGCGACTGCTCCCAAGAAGTCATGTGGATTTGAAACATTCTCTTTGAACCCAGTTACAACTTCAAGAAAGTACCCATTTGCAGCGACAACCAGAGCGCTCTATTTGTTTTGGAAAATCCTGTCACTGAAAAGCACACCAAACACATTGACATCCGCTACCACTACATTCACAATTAGTGTTGCCGAAGTTCAGTTCAGTTCGGTTTGGGCCTATTTTTGTCTGAACCAGAACCAGAACCAAGTGTTTAGTAGCCAAACCAGAACCAAACTGAACTGAACCAGCATGAGCTGGTTCAGTTGGTTCAGTTCAGGGTTCGAACTGGTTCGAACCATTGAACCATGTATATATCTGCTTTACTCTGTCAAATCAGTATAATTGCAATAGTAGATCATAATAGAGTTATATATTGACATCTAGAAGGGTTTGTATAGTGCAAAAGCCTTATATTATGATGTTTTAAAGCTCAGTGTCTAATAGAGGCTGCCAGTTGCCATTTTTGGCAGCTATTGATGGCATCATGTATACACCAAAACATAAGCAGAGCAACATTTGGTGCTCAGTTTACAAGCACAATAATGAAAAAATAGTTTAGACATGCTGCAGTAAGTAAGTTCATGTACTTTTCTTTATGAATCCCAGTACAAATACACTATATAATATGTACATGGTTCATGGTTCGAACCAGTTCGAACTTGGTTCGGGTATGACAGCCATGCCCGAACCAAGAACTGAACCAAGTTACCTAGAGGCCGAACTAGAACCAAACTGAACTGAACCACATGGTTCGGTTCATTGGTTCTGGTTCTGAACCACCGAACTGAACTGAACTTTGGCAACACTATTCACAATGTTGTTGAAGCTGGCCACGTCGAAGTACTTTTCGTACCTAGCGTTGACAATCCCGCAGATATCTTTACCAAGAAACTGAATAGAGTCAAGATTGAGAAGTTCCAACCAATGCTTGAACTTCGCATTGCTGCTAACTAGCGTGACTAAACCAGCGCAGGCAATATGCTGTATTAAGTTAGGAGGAGTGTTGAGTCAGATAGATGTCGTAAACACTCCTGCTCACATTTTCTCTATTGTTCTACTAGGTTCCATTATGACAATCTCCATTGTCCATTGTCCTGATATCTATTTGTGTCTGTTTGTAGTACAGCCACTCTGTATTGTACATAAAGGCAGCTCTCTGTGCCATACAGAATAGGACTCTTACAACTCTCAAACCCCACTAACGTGTGTATCAATCAGCCTACAGATGAGTAACCGCACTAGCATTCTATTCGCGGAGACAAGCTCAACACGTAATCAGCACGAGCGGATCGGAGTAGATAAGGAATAGATGATAAAACAAGTACGAGGAGGGCGACGAAGGCCAACTCCCAGTAGACCTCACAAAATAGGCAGGCAGGTGCCAATACTTGTCCTCAATAACTAAGTTAGCATTGCTCCTATGTACAGTATATTGAATACATACTTTGCCCCTAATGACCAAGAGGTCGAGATGAGGGACAAGGCTAGAGGGTTCAGAGTGCTAAGTGTCCGAGAACGTGAAAAGAATTGAGCCGCATTTGGGCGCTAAGTGCTGGGATCATCGGAATGAAGTCCAGAGGCTCTGGCGCTGCTACCAGGCCGTGTATCTGTGCTAAACAAATGCGAGAAAATGAAAAATAATACTACATATGCATGTTCGTCTGCAACACTTCCCCTAGGCCTTGGTAGGAGTGTACTCTGCTGTATGCGCTGCACTTCTACAAATGGCTATACTACAAACAAACACAAATAGATACCAGGACAATAGACAATAGGGATCGTCATAGTGGAACCTAGTAGAACAATAGAGAAGATGTGAGCAGGAGTGCTTACAGCATCTATCTGACTCAACATCCTCACTCAACCCTTTTGAATGTGTCAGGGACCAGGCTCGCAGCTAAGCAGACAGAAATAAAACAAGAGTGCTCAGTTCTCTGTCTTGTATGCAGAGAAGAACTACATTGTGAACCTAAGCAGACAAAAATAAAACGAGAGTGCTACGGGCGCATCAGCGAACTGTCTACAGTGTCCATCAAAGAAGCCAATGTACCTTAGTTCTCTGTCTCATGTGCGAGAAGAACTGAAGCACTGGAAATGGAGCCAATGAGCTGGTGTGCGAGGGCGGCTGACCAAGCTACTATATAGGATCACATCAGGCGCTTGTGCAATCAGTGCAGTGTTCAGGAAAGGAATGAAGAAATAAAGAGTGTCCATGCACAGTAAAACAATAAATTCCAATAAACCCTTCCCCAGTGTACTGAAGGGTGCTTCGGTACATAAGTTAGCTGAAAACATGTATGTCTGGTGATACACTCTATCATATGTGCAGCATCCAATATTCAAGACACAGCTTTAATAAGAAGCCTATACCAGTTACGTCCTCGAGTCCTTGGCCTCAGTACGTAACCAAGCAATGGAAAATTGTGCTGTACTGTCGAGTAGCAATATTTAATGGCATCTGCAAGTCAATGCAGCGCTTTGATGGCTGGTGATACCATGATACGCATTGAGCTGTCATGTGAAGCATGAGTCCTTATGGCAGATATGTCTTAACAGCTGTCATACATGTTACTTCCAAAACTCAGAGCTTTGTCTGAGAGACTCTGGAAACCGCGAATGCAGCTTGCACAACATCTGGAAAAACTCCTCCTTCTAATCTGTGCTTTATACTTTTTTTTAGTGCTAAGTTGTCTATTATGCTCTTTTTCACTTTTCGTGAAAATGCTTTTTTAAAATACAGCGCATCTAGCTAATTTATCTCTATTAGCTTGCTAAACAGTTTTTTACCTTTTTAACATTCTAACCTACTACTTATTAGTGGTTTTTGTTACCTAACTGACTTTTCATTACTTACTGACGCTTTATTACATTCTTTCATTAGCTTATTTACTAAGTTCCTTTTTGCCTAATTTATCACTATTTCACATTTTATCAATAGCTTATCATTATTTTCTTACTTACTTGCTTGTTATTTGTGGTATATTTATGATATTATTTAAAGTTTATGACACTTATTTTGCTATTGCTGTTATTTATTCTTTAATCCCTTATTATTGTATTGTTTTCAGCTAATTTAGTTCTTTTGCTCCTTTTTTGCTAATCAGCCAATGCACATGCTTATACTATTGCACTTTTAGAGTTAATACAGCTACAGTTCTCTATTTTAGCCTAGTTAGCATATAAATGCATATTGAATTTCTTACTAGTCTAGTTTTTAAAGTACACAAAGCCTTAAAGATGTTATCAATAATAAGTCTGGAGTTCTTCAATATCACCTTTAAAACTCAGTATATAAGCTCTATATAACTGCCAAAAAGGAGCTGCTTATGTTTGGATTTTAATTTTAATTTTACACGACAGCCACAATTGAACAACAAGTTGTAATCACTTTTAAATATCATAGCAGCCCTAAAAAGCGACTGCTTTACATATGACTAAGACCATCTATTCTGTATGTTTTTGTTAATGGGTTGGGCTAAAAAGGACAATTATACAATTGTGAACACATAGATTCAAACCTATGACCATCTAAGTTAACTCGCCCAGCAGGTTAACAACTGCGCCATAGTGGCTTGGCTGTGTTCTAGCGCACATCATTTATAACCTACCAGGCCTGTTGAAACGCCTCAATGTGTCTGAAGCCTTCGCGTTTGGCGTCACCTTTATCCTCTCAGTCCCCATCCCTAACCGATGTGTCAGCTGTGTTGCAATCACCTACCACACCACTAGAACCCAAGCGACACTACACGACTACAGAGGGTCAGATGATAGATAGAGCAAGGCTGTGAAAGAGAGGGGCTCCCTGCAAATGAGGTATGTGGCTGTCTTGCTGCATCTACCACTAATATCCAAAACCGTCCACAGCCGTGCGTGCACGGCTTATAGATGGCGGTTTTATAAATAGGCACCACACAACCCCTTGGAGTAATGAACGACGCGCACAAACGCCCCACGTAGTCAAGCACGACGCAACATACTCAACGCTGGCAGGCAAGCTGACGCTGATGCACAAGAAGCCGGCACACATGACATGACGTATACGAGCAGCGGCACAACGACATACACGCAATGATAACGGACACATACAACACCAACACCAGCACGTAGGGGCGTGGCAAAGCGCAGCATGCGCAGGCCAACGTAAGCGAGCGCACTGCCATTACAAAGGGCTGACGCACAACCCAAGGACTAGGGCAGCAAGATATACAGGCGCGACACCAAAGAATGCAGCATGCGCACCACGCCGACGCCGGCACATGGGACGTGGTGAAGCATGACGCACGCAGACTAATGTAGGCAAGCGCGACACCGACGCACAAGAGGCCGGAGCGCATAATATGCAGGGTGGGACAATGGCGCACACATATACAGTGCCGACGGATGCGCACCACGCCAATGCCAGCGCACAAAACATAGTGAAGCACAGCACGTGCAGGCCGACGCAGGCAAGCGCCGCCGACACAAAGGGCCAGCGCACGATACAAGGATCAGGGCAGTGATCTACATGAGTGCGATGCCAACAAGTGCAGCATGTGCACCATGCTGGTGCTGGCGTGTGGAATATGGCAAAGCATGACACGTGCAGACTGACATTGATGAGTGCGCCCCGTCAGAGGAGGCTAGTGCACAACATGAGGGGCGGGGTAGCGGTGTATGTAAGTACATTATTGACAAATACAACACACAGGCAAGTACGGCACCCGGTGTGCAGGCTTGTCTGCACAGTATGAGTAGTTTAGTATGTTAGGTAGTTTAGTTTTGTGTGTAGATAACTAAACATGGAATACTGTACATTAAGGACCTGACAGGGGCCGGATGTGACTGTGACATTTTGCAACAATCCCGGATAAGTGACGGCAAGGTCAAGGGCCTGTAACATGCTTCCAGAGACTGGTGGTGAGCGGGCTATCTGGAGCCAAGTTTGGTGTTTGCTCACCATTATTTGGCTGTTATTGTGCAGCATCTACCATGAATATGCCGTTCGAAAGTGTTGAGTGGGAAAGAAGGCTCGTCGCCGCAGGCTCGAGAATTTAGTAAGGACTTATCTGTCACAAACTGGCGGACCCCTCTGTGACTAGTGTTGCCAAAGTTCAGTTCGGTTCGGTGGTTCAGAACTAGAACCGATGAACAGAACCATGTAGTTCAGTTCGGTTCGGTTCCTGGTTCGGCCTCTAGGTAACTTGGTTCAGTTCTTGGTTCGGGCATGGCTGTCACACTTCGAACCAAGTTCGAACCAGTTCAAACCATGAACCATGTACATGTTTTGTAGTGTATTTGTACTGGGATTCATAGAGAAAAATACATGAACTTACTTACCGTAGCATGTCTAAACTATTTTTCCATCATTGTGCTTGTAAACTGAGCACCAAATGTTGCTCTGCTTATGTTTTGGTGTATACATGATGCCATCAATAGCTGCCAAAAATGGCAACTGGCAGCCTCTATCAGACACTGAGCTTTAAAACATCATAATATAAGGCTTTTGCACTATACAAACCCTTCTAGATGTCAATATATAACTCTATTATGATCTACTATTGCAATTATACTGATTTGACAGAGTAAAGCAGATATATACATGGTTCAATGGTTCGAACCAGTTCGAACCCTGAACTGGCTCAACTGAACCAGCTCATGCTGGTTCAGTTCAGTTTGGTTCTGGTTTGGCTACTAAACACTTGGTTCTGGTTCTGGTTCAGACAAAAATAGGCCTGAACCGAACTGAACTGAACTTTGGCAACACTATCTGTGACCGGTGACAAAAACCGGATAGCGGACAGGCGGGACCCCCTGTGATGTGTGACACCCTGTCAGGTCATTAATGTACAGTATATTGTATCAGTCCAGATCAGCAGGGGGATTTCTCAGATGACTAGTCAAGCAGTAGTGGTATTATAGCTGCATGTAAGGAACAAAATAGGGCAGTAAGAAACAGAATAGCAGAGAAGTAGTGCTAATTGCCCTAATATATAGAATAATTAAGACAATTAGCAAAGGACCTCACTAAACTGCCTTATTGGCGTTATGTATCTATTTATCTAGCCGTGTTACTTTGATGCTTATGTGCAATGAATTAGTGCTATCATGCAGGCATTAGGTAGAAATAGTAGGGGGTTTTTCAGATGAACGAGAGAGACTTTTTATCACGGCCATTGCGTCCATTGAAAGCGGCCTGGGCCGTGGTAGGGATATTCCTGTGGCGCGCTATGACCATGATGCAGAATGTCTCGAAGGACATGGCGAAGTGAGTTTTCGCTTTTCGCTAAGATATAGTGTTATTAATAAGTGTGAGACAACTG
>JAKOGH010000718.1:0-29218 GCA_024811115.1 Terana coerulea | reverse complement strand
CGCTACACATAAATAAGGTCTGTCGATTGCAATCTAGTTATCGTAGCTGATAATAAGCCTCAAGCGGTAGAGTTGGCCTTAGGGCCGATGACGACCGCCTTAGTCTTGTTCAGACCGTTGAGCACATCTTCAGGGAGCTGGAGATGGGCTTCCACAAGCGAGGGCGGAGTAAGGGCGAGCCACTGGCTGAGCGAAATGTCCTGGTAGCGGTCTGCGGAATATCATCAACAGTCATACTTGTCGGGTGAAGAATATGACATACCAGTGTTGAAGATCTCGAGGAACTTGAGGGTGGTGTTGCCAACGTTCTCGACGTAGTGGCCTGTACATTTCCGTGAGTTAGGTTGGGGTTGTTCGGCGACAGACGGGGCTTACCGTAGGATGCAGGAATGTAGCTGACATCGCCAGGCTGGTAGTTGTAGGTTCTCGCATTGCCGGAAGATGCAAAGAGTGTGATGCGGCCCTGTCCCTCGCTATAATTGTAGCCGTGAACACATGCGATCACAAATCTTCAAAGATGAGCTCACAGGAAGTAACCCCACTCATCCTGGGTAGGGTGCCAGTGAAGCTCCCTCATCGCACCGGGCTGAACAGTGACCTGTGCTATCGCAATTCCGGTAGAGATCGGGAAGACAGAGGAGTCGGCAATCTTGACGCTGCCGCCAGACAGCGCGGTCTCATTGACCTTGGAGAAGGAGTACGTGTAAGGGGAGGGGACTTGGCCCTGAGGGCTTGAAGGAGCGACAGCGGAGGAAGAGGGTGCCTCAGCAGGGAAGATGTACAGCTCATTAGCGGGGATGTGGTCGAAGGCAGAGATGTTCGTCTGGAAGTTCTTGGCCAGGACGTCCTTGGGCACATGGGCCATCCAGTCAGTCAACTGTATCGCTTCGTTAATATGGTCAAATTAGGATCCGAATTGATTTGCACTCACGAGGAAAGTGGAGTCTTCGCTGAAATCGCCATCTGGGAAGACCAGCAGGAACTCGGTGCCGTTAGGGAGTCGGCCGTCGCTTGCAGAGAGTGAGGCACGCCAGGAGGGAAGTACCAAAGGTCGCCGGGCCCAACAGTGGCCAGGTAGTTTTGACCATCTGGGTTCACCGAGGAGACTTGAGTGTAGCCATCGAGGATGTAAGCCCACTATACGAGACAGTTTGAGTGCGTGGATAAGAAGTCATCCAATCACCACACTGACCTCAGCGGTCTTATGCCAATGCAATTCTCTGACTGCACCCGCTTCCAGCCTCATGTTGACACCGGCCATGCCAGTAGCCAAGGGCATGACCGCAGCATTCTGCTGGCGGGCCCATCCACCCGTCTGGAGACGGTTGTGGCTCAGGCTCATCGGCCATTTCGCATTGCCTCTGTTCAACCAAATTCGTAAGCATCTTCGGGCGAACAGGCGTTCAAGGAATCACTTACACACTACCGGCGTCGGTCGTCGGTGGAGCGAGCAGATCAGGGTTTTGCTGGTCTATATCGACATTCTGTGGGCCCAAGATAGTAGAGCCCAGAGTGCCGCGAATTGGCTGGGGTGCGTCGGCGCTGACAGGGTTCCAGGCAAGGCGGTTGGAGTTGCTGCTGGTGAAGCCGGCGGTGGCGATGGGGTCCACCGCAGAAGATGAGGAGCTACTGGTGTTGGAAGACGAAAGGACACTTGCGGGTGCGCCAAGCACACGCTGAGAGAAAGAGCGGCGCCGATTAGGGAAGTGAGCACTGGCTTCATCTTGGAATTCGGATGAAGTGAAGAGTGAATGAGGAGGCTGAGAGAGGCTGCTGAGTGACTGATGAGTTGAAGGTCGACAGCGAGCCTTTTGTACCATCGTATGTCTGCGGCCGCCTCCCAAGATGCCTTGTCCATCCACGTCAATGTGAGCGGTAGCTATACCGCTTCGCGCGCCAGCAAGGCTACAGAAGCCAGAAATCAGCCGAGCGCTTTGCTTTGCTTGGCCTGAAATCCAGAAGCAAGACATGTGCATACCGGAGAAGACTTCAGAATAGCCGTCATCTCAAGCGGCACCGACGGCAATGACGTGCAAATTTTGCAGTCGCGATGCATGCCGATCCTTAAATTTAGACATGTGCATGTTCAGACGGCGGAGTGAGCACTTTGCTCATCTGCTCCAGCCGGAAGTAAGGGCTGCAGGCTACATGAGCCAATCCCTTGCTGCGTTCATCAACATAAGGTTAGCCTAGAGCAGTTTTCGGAGGGGATGAACTCACCATGTGTTCGTCGAAGAGCTGGTCAGTTTTCGCGAAGGACGTAAGATGGTCCATGAGCTGATTAACCACCACGGCCCTCGGAAACAAGGAGTGACAAGAGGTAAATCTTAGCCCTTCCGAGTGGAGGAGGTAAAGCGGGATGTTGGTACTGGGATGAAATAAGATTCAGAAGCAGGGGCCCGAGTCGCTGTGCGAAGGCCGAGAAACATGGCCAGAAATACCCAGCTTCCGCAACTATTCCAGCGGGGGCATAACATACTGTGCTCGAGGGCCCTTAGGAGTCGATATGGTCTTCGGGAGGTGTGGGCGAATCATCGTTATGTGCGGCTATAGGTCATACTTCAAGCTTCAGCACCGCGATGTGCACAACGAGTGGTGTTTAAATTGATGTTGATGGCCATCCGTATGGCGAACAGCAAATCAATTACATAATGTCCCATTGCTCGCCTCTTAGTGACCGTAGGCTCCAGTGCTTGGAAAAGGTATGGTAGAACCGGCTGGAAATGGCGACGAGATGGCAGATGAGTACTTGAGCGTTATCATCGCCTGCACATAAGTCGGCCTTGGAATGGTATGCTCAAGCTCATCTGTGCTAATGTACGAGAAAGAGCCAAGACCAGCAGTTTGGAGGAGAGCTCTGAGCATAACCGTTGGCAATGTACATGGTGAAGAGCAAATTGTCCAAGCGCCCAAGACCTGCCGCGTGCTCAGACTCCTATTAGCTTAAGTGTGGCGTTACAGCTACTTGTATACATAGTGTATCGTTAAATAATTTCTAGGCCACTTTCACATCCAACAGATTCGCATAGCGTCCAGAAAAACTCCTGTGAAAGAACTGCCTCAGTCGTTCCTGCAAATAAACAGCTTGATCCTCTTCCAAGTGGTAACCGGGATGCACCTCGATCCGTAAGCTTTGCAGTCCGTCATCGAAACGAGCTACGAGATCGCCCCACAACGACCAATCTAGCTTCCGTATGCCACCTTCGACGTGGCTAAGTAACTCGGATGTTTGATCTGAGGATACAGGTGGGCCTCGTATAGTGACATGAAGAGCAAGAGCTCGCACGGTTGTGGCGGAACAGTGGCTGATAGCTTGTATGACCAATGGCCAGTCTGAGGAACGAGGGCTCGGTGGAAAATTTGGGCCAGGGGGAATGGTAAACATATTGTTGTCCCAAATGCAAGTGACTGTAAAGCACTGCATCCTTCCAGGAATCCAGATACAAGGTTGTAATCTTCAGCGCTCTGCAGCACGCCGAGGTCGAGATGTTTCAAGTTCGCGGTATCTATGACGAGCTGGAGAGCAGCTAGCACACGTAAGGCAGAGGATGAGATGGTCCCGGCGTGGATTTGTAGCGAGTTCACGAGCGTGCGGAACATAGAGTCGGGTGTCGTAAGAGGGAAGGCCTGTGTGATGTCGCATGCCTTGAACGAGAGGACAGATATGCGAGTGAAGTAGTTCGCGAGGGATGCAGCGATATATGGATCCAGTCGTTTGACATTGGCAATTTCAAGTAGCTCCAGACTCGGAAATACACGCTGAGGCGATGGTGTCGTCTCCGATGGATCTACACGAAGGACGTCGCACACTTGCAATGATCGTAGCATGGGAAGGAGGTCCAAGACGTCAAATAACTGATCCAATGCCAGGGTTCCCACGGAGTTGGATTGCCACGAGTCCACGTACTCGGCTCCGCGCGTATCCTCACGCACACTGTGGGTGAAAGACAGTAGGAGGTGTTGTAAATTCCTGCGAATGATGACAGAGCCAGCCAGGAAGGTCACCAATCCCTCTAGAGTCCTGGACTCGCCATAGCACAGGCACCCATCCTTCGCGATCAAGCCGCGGCTCATCCAGTAATGAGCGCATTTTGGCCAGTGCCTCCGCCCGAAAAGGTGCACCACAGCCGACTCGTTCCAAGCGTGACATACGAGAGCGCACCGTCGTAGTGCGTCCGTGTTGTTGTGAAGGTAGTCGATGACTATGTCGACCAACTCTTGCGGTAGTCGTGGAATTGGTCTTGCAGTCCCAAATGACTGTCTCGCGTCTGTGGACATCGTTGGCACGGATCGACCACAGCCTGCCAATTCGCGCGTTTATATTTGACGTTGAATGCCGGAACCAGTTTACAGAGTCACGTACCCTTAACGTTGAAACCCGAGCGATGCACTACAAGGAGAGCTGAAGGTGACAGAGCGTTACGCTCGATCCGTGGACTCTGGGATGGGGTTGGAGGTGGAGGTTGAAGACAAGCTTATAAGGTTGCGGAATACAAAGGCAGTACGTGATCAGTGATTGTATGCGCCACTGACAGGCCGCCCCGGGGACCGAGGATCAGATACAAGTAGCATAGAAGGTTTGGACGTTCATAGCTTCATCTCAGCGTGCAAGACTGGCTTGATTCTTACTGTCAACATCGACCATGTCGGTGAAGAATGCGTTACAGAAACATGTCGAGAGCAAAGCGCGCATTTCCTGCCTCGCTGAGTTCTGCTAAACTAAAATGATTTGGAGGTTTGATGGCATCCCATGTCCATTGGTCTGAAGTCCATGAATCCTGACCTGGACAGCTCGATGGATTATCCAGAACGCCCTGAGCGTATTAAGGCGGCTTCGAGTTGAAAGGATGGACCTACCCTGTTTCAGTCACCACGAGAGTTGTATGCACGGCAGAAAGAGCGTAAAGGCCTTGGGTAATCATACAATTATAGCAACGCAGCAGAGCTTACGAGACTCATAAGTACTCACAAAGTATCTTCTATCGTAATGATGCCGAGAGGCACGTCTGGTCTGGCACCTTTCCTATCCCCACCAAGAACCCCATTACCACCTCGCATCCTCCCCATACCGCATCCCATGACATAGCATCTTGCGAACACTGACAGCGAAAGTGCGACCGTAAGGATCTGGAAGGGGGATATTCTTTTCATAGGAGAGTTGAGCCACGACGCTTGAAACGAGGCTGAGGCTGGTGCAAAATCGGAGGCGGAGAACGCAAGCAGCCGGTGTTTCGACCGTGGCAGTGACGTCGACTAGGATGATACCGCAAGATCAAAGCGAGACCGTGGATGAATCATGAAGACGTAAAACTACAGCCTTCGTGCGTCGCCATGAGTAAGACAGGCTTGTGGTTAGAGGATGCAAGGCAAGGTGCAAGTTCGAAGAGCACGACAAGTTGCAAGTTACAACACAAGTCAGAGGCGTGCCTAAGCGCCCTCCGCGGTACCCAATGAGAAGCACGTGGCTAACCGTCAATTTTTGAAAGTCCGCCCTCGCTCATAGTCTGGCCTGGCAGAACTTACACACTTTCCCCACTCTTTTCATTTTCTCTTGTCTTTCGTGTACCCCTAGTCTCTAGAAGGTCAGCTTCACCGTCCACGGTATTTATAAAGTAACGAAATTGACACTGCTCTGCGTAGGCTCCGGCCAGAATAGAATAGAGTGTTCTGAATCCTTGTCCGACGCTTGGCCTTTTCACGCGTTCCGCACATCACAAGTAGCTCCTTCAGATTACCCCATACCTCATTGTGAGTCGTGTCTTGCATCCAAAGTACCACATCTTGACTATGTTACAGCCAAATCGCTGTGTAGATGCCAGCCATGACCGCCAACGCTGCCCCCACTTCCCTCAAGGCCGCCGTCGCCCCCGCCGAAGGCCAATTCGATGTGTCTGGTCTCTTTGTCGCCGACAAGGCAGCTCGCGAGGCCGCGGCCGCTCAGCTTGCTGCTCTCGCCGAAAAGGATGGCCCTCGCGCTCTCCAATCGATTGGTTTCATCGACGCGGTCGTTAAAGCTCTCGGCGACAAGAAGTCACCAGCTACTCGCGAGGCGGCTGCAAACGCCGTGTCCACCATCTCGCAGACCGCGGGCATCCGTGCCCTTGAGCCGCTCTTCATCGACAATGGTCTCTACGCTGCCCTCCTCGAAGGCTTCGCCGATAAGACGCCCGCTGCCAGGACGGCGGCCGTCGAGGCGGTCCGGCAGTACGCTGCGAACATGAACACATGGGCAGCTGGGCTGGTTCTTCCTGCCCTTCTCCACGAAATCAAAACTGCCGGCAAGTGGCAATTGAAGACGGGTTCGTTGACCGTCCTCGACCAGCTTATCGCGACCTGCCCCGCACAAATCGGCCGTCTCACGCCCGACATTGTTCCCGTTCTGGCGGAGGCGATCTGGGACACCAAAGCCGACGTGAAGAAGGCAGCCCGTGCCACGCTTGAAAAGGCCACCGCTCTCATCTCGAACAAGGATATCGAACGCTTTATTCCTGCGCTTATTGACTCTCTTATCAACCCTGTCGAGAAGGTTGTGCCCACCATCGGCCTTCTGTCCGCCACCACATTCGTTTCGGAGGTTGACTCGCCCACTCTGTCCCTCATGGTCCCTCTCCTTTCTCGTGGTCTTTCCGAGAAGCTGACCGCGACCAAGCGCAAGGTCGCTGTGTGAGTGTCCACGCCGTCTCGCATGTCCCTAGATCGCTAAATGCGCTCGGGTAGCATCACCGACAACATGGCCAAGCTTGTCGACTCCGAGGTGACCGTCCGCCCCTTCATCCCCAAGCTGCTTCCTGGGCTGCTCAAGGTCGAGACCACCATCGGCGACCCTGAGGCTCGCCAAGTCGTCGGACGCGCTATTGCGACGCTCCGTCAGGTCGGCAACGTCCCCCACGGAGACGGCTCTGACCTTCCTCCTCTCAAGCTCGCAGACGAGAAGCACCTTGCGCACACCCTCCTCGGCATCTACAAGCACGCGGGTGCTACTGTCTCTGCCGGCAACATCGAGACCATGTATGCGTCCAACCTTGCTGCCGCGCTCGTCAACGCCAAGGAGTTTGACACTGCCCAGTGGCAGACCCTCATCCCCTACATCAAGTTCCTCACTTCGACACCCGAGCCTGTTGCTATCGTCAACGAGTGGGCTGTCAAGTCCGCCACCATCGGCGACGAGGAGGGCGAGACGCTTGAGGACGAGGAGGAGGGTGAAGATCTGTGCAACTGCCAGTTTTCGCTTGCCTACGGTGCCAAGATCCTGCTGAACACCGCCACCCTCCGTCTCAAGCGTGGTCATCGCTACGGTCTTTGCGGCCGGAACGGTACTGGCAAGTCGACGCTCATGAGGGCTATCACCAACGGCCAGGTTGAAGGCTTCCCGTCGCCCGACGAGGTCCGCACCTTCTACGTCGAGCACGACATTGACGGCTCCGAGGAGGAGACCACTATTCTCGAGTTCATCCTCTCCGACACGCGTATCCAGGCAGGCAAGGAGGAGGTCATCGAGACCCTCGCTTCAGTCGGCTTCTCGGACGAGCGTCAGGCGAGCTCGATCGGCTCGCTCTCTGGTGGTTGGAAGATGAAGCTCGCGCTCGCCCGCGCGATGCTGTTCAAGGCCGACATCCTCTTGCTCGACGAGCCTACCAACCATCTAGACGTCGTCAACGTTGCCTGGCTCGAGGGTTACCTTACCGGCCTCACGACCTGCACTTCCAGTACGCATCCTTTCGCTCTTGATTTTCGAACAGCATTAACATAATTGTAGTCATCGTCTCGCACGACTCTGGTTTCTTGAACAACACGATCACCGACGTCCTTCATCTGAACCGCTTCAAGCTTCGTCGCTACCGCGGGAACCTCGAGGCGTTCATGAAGCAGGTCCCCGAGGCCCGCTCGTACTACACGCTCGAGGCAGCTGAGGACTACCAGTTCAAGCTCCCCGAGCCCCCGCTGCTCGAGGGTGTCAAGACCAAGGAGAAGTCGCTGATCAAGATGCGCAAGGTCGGCTTCAAGTACCCTACGCAGACGAAGCAGCAGCTGTTCGACATTACACTCCAAGTCTCCCTCTCTTCCCGTGTCGCCGTCCTCGGCCCCAACGGATCCGGCAAGTCGACTCTCGTCAAGCTCCTCATCGGCGACACCGAACCCAACTGCGGTGGCGAGACCTGGAAGCACCCTAACTTGGTCATCGGCTACGTCGCCCAGCACGCCTTCCACCACATCGACCAGCACCTCGACAAGACGCCTCTGGAGTACATGCTCTGGCGTTACCAGACGGGCGAGGATCTCGAGGAGATGATGAAGGAGTCGCGCCAGATCACCGAGGAGGAGCAACAGAAGATGAAGGAGGGCGGTATCGTCATCGTCGAGGGCCAGAAGCGCATCATCGACGAGATCCTGAACCGCAAGAAGCTCAAGCAGTCCTACGAGTATGAGATCTCGTTCAAGGGCATGTCGTCGTCGGAGAACATCTGGATGCCGCGTGACGAGCTCCTCAAGCGTGGCTTCGAGAAGAAGGTGCTTGAGGTCGACACGCGCGAGGCGCAGCGTCTCGGTCTCCTTCGCCCGCTCGTCCGTCGCGAGATCGAGAAGCACTTCGCCGACTTCGGTCTCGACGCCGAGTTCGTCTCGCACAACACCATGCGTGGTCTCTCCGGTGGACAGAAGGTCAAGGTCGTCCTCGGCGCCGCGACCTGGCGTCGGCCGCACATCATGTGTCTCGACGAGCCGACGAACTACCTCGATCGCGAGTCGCTCGCGGCGCTCATCAAGGCGCTCAAGGAGTTCGAGGGCGGTGTGCTTGTCATCACCCACAACCGCGACTTCTCGGAGTCGCTGTGCAAGGAGGTCTGGGCGATGCGTGACGGTCGGCTCGAGGCGTCGGGCCACAACTGGGTCGGAGGGCCAGGGCTCCGGGCCGCGTATTGACAAGAAGGCTGGCGAGGAGGAGGATCAGTACGACGCGATGGGCAACAAGATTGAGGCGAAGAAGGTCAAGAAGCTCACCGCGGCGGAGGCACGCAAAGCGAAGAAGGACCGCATTGCACGGCGGAAGCGCGGTGAGGAGGTGTTCACGGATGAGGAGCTGTAGTCTGTCTGGCCCTTCATCGCCGTTCTTCTTTCGCTCTCTTGTGTTCGTTCGCATAGGATCGTCGTGCTGTCGTCTGCTGTTGTTCTCGGTCGTACTTGTATGAATGAGCCTCTGTATCGTTACAGTGTATTCGCTTATATCTACAGTAATGGATTTACTGCTGCATCTCACTCCCGGTGGTGAAATGAGAGCCTGCTCGACGCGACTTGCGCGCGCGCGCACTCGAACGCTTTGGCGCCTAGACACTCCTTCACACTCCCATGTTCACCGTACTCGCGCCCACCCCTCTGTCTTGCCTCACACGGTCCCGCCCTTTCGGACCCCTCAGGCCGTCTTGAATACGAACTGCGCCGTGTCGCGCGACCGTCGGCACCGTGCCGCCGACGCTGCGTGCCACGTTGAACCGCCGTCGCGCGAACCGCGCAGAACAGCTCGGAACGCGAGCAGGCAGCCCTTCACTACGCGACGCACGGCGTGCAGAGACCCGCGCACGTCGGCTGCGTCCAGCAAGCGGGCGAGGTCAGGCGGCGGTGCGTGCGCGGCCCAAAGACGTCGGGGAGACCTTACGACACCGCACGTCGTGCTCCATGCTTCACGACAGCATTCCGGGTACGGACGGCGGACGGTGTAGCTCCGGAGACTTGTCGGGCATCGTCGCAGCCTGCGGCGACACTCTCGCCTGCGACCGGTCAGTCGGTATTTGTTACTGTCATGTTTAATCTATACTTACCTTGATTCACGCATTCTAGCTCTCTGCTTTTGACTCTCACAATCTCACACGCCGCCGCCGTTTACCGCCTCCCGCACGCTGCCACCTCTCGCCATCCGTTCTCTGCCATCTCAACCGGTCAGTCCCGCCCTCGTCCCGTCTGCTGATAAACTAAGTAAGCTGACAGATACGTATCTAGACGGCTCTCCACTACAGTTCCACGGCAAGTCACGGCGGCACGGCACCACCCACGCAGACGGACGGCGATTCGCGGTAAGGAGCGGGATGCGCCGCGTGCCCGCACAGCATGGGCAACGACGCGACGGCCTGTGCACATCGTCGCCGGCAGAGTCAAGACGTGCCGACCTATGTCCGCGGTACGGCGCGTGCACGACGAGAGCGCGGGCAGCCTTGCGAGCACAAGGCCCGCGAGGGCCTGTCGGCGCACGCGACATGCGCACAAAATACATAGAAAAGGCGGACATACCGGGAGAAAGAGACAGGGCGCCGTCCAGTACGGCGGTGGCGTCGTCGCAAAGGCGAGCGCGTGCGGATACGAGCCGCAGCTCGCGAGCAGAGCTCCCAGGAAGGAAATGGGCGTGCGCGCGCTGCACAGTCACGCCGGCTGCAGAGTGCACACTGCTAGCCACGGCGGCCCGCCGCCCTCGGCGCGCTGACGGTCGACTTCGAATCGCAGCCGCGACGGCGCGCTGGACAGGAGGTTAGCGGAATAGTACTCAACGAGTAGAAAGAACACGCGTACCGCACAGGCCCGCAAGGCGAACGGGTCCCAAGCTCTGCGACAACGACGAGATGACGCGTTGCTGTGCGCGTCGAGAAGAGAAGTCAGCGAGAATACATGAGAAGAACACAGAAGTGTCGCGCACCGACAACAATGATTCAGGACCCCGGCGAGCAGAGACCCGCTCGCCAGAGTGTACAGAGCTGCCGGCACCGCAGAGGTCGACGATCAAGTCGGTAGCTGGAATCACGGCAGGGAGCTGGTGTGGAAGTCAGCGGGAGGAACGAGGAATGTGAGCAGAGCACGTACCGCGCGATCGCGTCGCGCCCCTGTGTGCCCGCCGCGTCCAGGGGATGCGGCGACAGGCTCGACGACGCCCCGCTGCGAACGACGAAACCCTTTGTCGGCGGGGAAATCGGGACGTGATGCATGACCGACACCGACAAGGCGGCCGGCTCACTGCAACATGCGCAGGACGTGTCGACAGCAATTTGCAGGCATGCCGCCTACGATGGCGCACACGCAAGTGCTAGTGAACAGACGGAGCCGTCGCCGCGTTGCAGTGTCTAATGGGGACGAGAGACATACCCATGGCCGCCCGTCGAGTCCTCCACATCGACGGCGCAAAACGATGTCCCGCGACCTGACCCGACATGCAATCTGAACCCATTTGGGCGACATAACTAATCACTAGCCACTTACATGTACATTAGATGGCTAAGCAATGGTATAAAGCAATAATGACTCACTGACTAGCTGGTGCGCCATGTATCCTTGAAGTGAGGTCAAGAGTTGCTCAAAACGGCCGAGTGCGCTCAAGGTATGTTCATACTGCTATGAATAGATGTCTTGGTCAGTATGGATATGAATGGGGTGTAGAGACGTGTGACGCACTACTTTGAAGTAAGCGCGATCATCCTACACTGACCAGTCGGCTTAATGCTACGAGCGCCGATGAGGTCGCCGCAACGGGCTACTATCGATGTAGCTAGCTACATTGCGAGGAGTGGTGGTCAGTCCGCCGTTAGAGATGACACTCTTATAAGGTGTACTGACCGCTGACTTGCCGGCTTTGTATGTAGATATGTCTGAGGTGAGCGTCGAGCTATTAGATGATCGTCCCTGGGTCCACTGTATCGTTCACGGTATATGACAATACGGCCGTGACACGATGACTTGAAGTCGGCGCGGTATACGTACCACACTTACTCGGCTTTATGCCGTGAACGGCAATCAAGGTCGCTGCGTAGGGCTACAGTCCATGTACGTAGCTACATTGCGAGGAGTGGTGGTCATTCTATTGAACGCTCTTATAATACAGTAAGCGTCGACTTACCGGAGTATGTAGATATGTCTGAGGTGAGCGTCACGGTCACGACTCGGACATCTATATGACACCTACGTTAGGGTTATAAGCCAGCCGACCGAGATACGAAGACATACTTAGGAGTACGAGCGAATGGTATACCTTACTTAGTCGGGCTAATCCGTAATGAATCATGTAGGCTTGCTACATTTCAGGAATGGTGGTCAGTATGCGAGAGCCCAACCCTCTTACACTGAAATCAGCTGGCCGACTTACCGGCTTACCAGTGTTGGACCAGTAACAACCTCCCGCTAGTGTGGCCGCGAACGTCGCGATGAAATAACGATGAGAAGGATCGGCAGACCTGTGGAAGACCTACGTTAGGGTTTATGAACGAGTCGACTGAAAGAAGACATACCGGATAGTGCGGACGAACAGCACCTGGCTCGTCCGCGATTAATCCTACACACAGCGCGCTACAGTCCAAGTGGTCGCGGTAAGTCTGGTGGAATCAAGCGTATCGCGGAATGAACCAACTTACTAGCGGTTTACTATAGTAACGGTTGAAGCTATTCGATAATAGCCTCGTCAGTGTCTCGTCTTGCTCGCAATCTCAGACTCACTTACAACATGCGCAGTCGGACGCGGAGTCGCGGCAGCATCCCTCCGGCGGCATAGCACGGCGAACGGCGTCTGTGTCGGCGCAATGAGACTGTCATGCCAATCCAATACACCTATGTTAAACCAGCGTCAGACTACGAAACAACCGAGCGAAGTAAGAACTCATACTGATGGTATGAACGAGCAGGACCGTACTCGTCCGTGATTAATCTGGAGTCCACGGGCGCCGTTCTGCATGAGGTTAAGGTTAGTACCTGTCCGGTAGATGGAAAGTTGCATGAAATCACTGACCGGCGCGAGGTATTGAAGACAGAGGCATAAGGTGTAACTCTTGGAGATTTGGTCAATTGGGGCAGTGGGTCAGATTTAAGTCGTACGGTCGGCGTACCTGCTCGCCCTGCTCACGTGCGTCCCGAGCATCCGGCGCATGGTAGTCTCCAACATCGCGATCAGCGAGACGAGCAAGATGCTATGGTCACGAGATCTAGCACCTGGGTTTGCTAGGTCAGCCTCGGCGTATGAATCCAACACGGCCCGGGGCACCGTACTTCAAAGGTCCGACACATGAGGTGTATTGTATACCGCACTTGGCCGACGTTGTGGACGCACGGCCGGCGGGCGGATCACAGCGGGGCACTCGTGGGTGCAGGCAGGCGGCGACGGCAGCCTCGGCTCGGACATGCTGCGGGCAAGGGGCGGGAGCTGAGCGCAACTGCGCAGCAACATGATCAGTGAACTGTCAACGAAGCCGGCATCACGCAACGGGCTTACCGGCATATTTCGGGGTTTCAAAGACGACGCCTCGCACGTCTCGTGTACGTTCGGCGCTGCGGGCATCGACCCATGTCACGTCGCGGCTGAGCGGCAGCCGGCCGCGAAGCTGGTGCACACCGGGTGTGTCAAGTACAGTCGTTCTGGGCGTATCAGTGCATCTGCACGGCGGGATGATTAGTGACATGCTCGACGAACGGGTATATTGCGTGACAGACGCACCGACGAGTAGGTTACGGCGCACGGGCGATAGCGCAGTAATGTAGAATTGTTACAGCTATGCTGGCAAATCGAGAGTGAGCGGAGATACTTGTAAAGCGAATGCACGGCATACCTCGTTATTTTTGATCCCGTACCCCGGCCGGTGCGCTGCTGCCAGGTTCGACGAGACTCGTTGATGGTCGTTCGCATCAGACGCAAGCGCACCGCGGCGCGCCCGCTAGGTTCCGGCCGGGACTACTTTAGGACGCGGTCGATGGTAGGGCTAAAGAGAATGCGTCGAGGAAAATAAATGTATCCTATCAGTAAACCAATGGAACAACGAGAGAATTATGACTTACGGGTGTATGTGTCACAGCGCGCCGGCAAAGCCTGAGTGCATTAATGACCGGGTTTCAAAACAAGCAAACAAACATACCTCATCGCTCACAACTCGTCTCATCCACGTGTGAGACCCGAGTCGAGTTCGCAGGCCATCGTCCGGGAATACGGCCTGCGGAATTAACACGAGGGTAAGGACCTCGTGCAAACAGCCGACGAGTTTACTAGAATCAAACAAAGCGATCGGGGTCACTGTCCTTGTCACAAAGCTGACCGCAATATATCGCTTACCTGTGCGTGAGGCACTGCGCCAATCGGGGACAGTCTATGTCTCATGGGACCAGGTTCGTGCGCACCATTCCGCCGTCTGGAATTCTACATGCTGCAGATCTTGCGGGTGAGCGGTAAGAAGCGACGGAGTGACAATTTTAGTAATTAATACATACCGATACTGATTGTGTTTCATGACGTCGCGCCCGGGTGTACTGACCGAGTACCTGGCATGCTGCGGTGCATGCGCTCCCGCTCAAGCGGGAATCGCGTGACTTGAGCGAGAACGCGAGCATTGAGGCTAAACAGATAACAAGTAAGCTCACACCGATTCGTTTTGCATAGAACCGCATTGCTCTGCCATGCGATTCAGGCGCATCCGTAGGGGTTCTCTCGGCCGTTGCATGTCCTAGAACGAGAATCCAAGTCAGTTTCAGAAGATAACAAGAAGATCAACGGCGAGCTTACCGTTGTGTCACGGCGCTGAATTCAAACCAATGACTGGTAAGAAACCAACAGTGATGTTAGTACGGCGGCGAGACTGAACGACAGAATGTACTTACTGGCGGAGAACAGCGTCGGTTGTCGCAGAGACGAGGGCATGTCGGGAGGTTTGGTGAGCTTGAGACGAGAGAACACGGAGAGGTGCTCGATTGGTGAAGATGAGCGACGAGGAGGGAAGGGGATGAGGAGGTGAGGAGAGGATGCTGTTTCCGAGCCATCCTCGCTCTCTTCTTATACCTCTTCGCTCGCGCCGATGCCGTATTTCGGCGGTACCAAACATCGCCCCACCGTATCTCCCTCGCAACATCTCTCACGTCACCCCGCTCCGCTGACGACCGCACGCATGACGAATGCAACAGAAGCACCGGCCCAGCCCGCGCCTTCGCGGACTGAGCTCGCGTTTCTGCTGCGTCCGTCCGCTCTGATCGTTGCACCCTCGTCGGCTAACAGCACTTGGCGCCGTGATGGTGACGTGTCGCCGCTCGCCGAAGGCCCTCAGCTGTTTGCGAATCGGGGCATGTCTCGACGTCCAGACCGCCGAGACATGCACGAAACAGCCTAGCACAAAAAAACCCTGGAAGTCAGCCGTATTTCCCATGTCACACAGCATACATCACGTACCTGGGTCTCGGCCACGCTCGTTCCCAGCCTGTCTCTGCCGTCCCCGGCCCCTCGAATGGGCCATTTCCGCCGTCTCCTCGTTTGATGACGCGTTGCGTAAATCTGGGCAAATTGACCAAAAACGCGACTACAAAAGAAGGTAGATACAGAGCATACAGACTCACCATATGCGCGTACTTCACACAGGAGTAGAGATGAACGAGGGGTCGATGGTAGGAGGTGGAAGGAGGTGGAAAGCGGACGCGCGACGCGCCGTGGAAATGCTGACTAATCAACTTTGTGGCGCAAGTTCGAGCGCCCTCAGCTCTCGCTCGCACCTCCAGCTCCTCGCGCACCAGGACATCACCGACGAAGCGGCACTTGCGCACTGAATGCACGGGTGCCGCACCGTCGATGGTTTGGTCATCTGAGGTATGAAGCCTCTGCAAAAATGCAAAATAGGCTGTTTCGGGCAAGTCCGGTTTAAAATCGCAGAAATTCGCTTTGTGATCGTCGGGACCCGGACTCGCCAACACCATTTGTGCATGACTACAGCGTACAGTGGCTCTTGCAGGTGACATGCGCTTTTGGTATGTATGGATGTGTTAGTTTTGCTAAATCGGCACTGACCCGCACTCTGAGTCTAGGCCAGTGCCTGCCGCAGTATGTCATCTGAACGAGGCCATCGGCTAGGTCGGAGCGCCAAGCGTGTAGGCTCGGCAGTTGTTGTCCGGCTTACGAGCGTATCGCGTCTGTCTGATGGACTACATGCCACTGACGCGGGATGCCGACAGGCATCCTTGTAATACATTTTCGATGCTTTCGCATTTTTGTGGTCTCCTTACCTTCAATGGCTTTGTTGAATGAGCAAGTAATGGCTAGGTGGGTGGGTGTGGACACGTGCCGCAGTCAGTGTGCAGCAGCGGCGGGAGGAGTGAGAGACTAGCTCCTGGGCAGTCAGAACAGCTGATGCTTAGCTGCCAAGCATTGGCCTTTCTGATTGGCCGGAAGCTTTGGCTCTCACGCTGTTCGGAAGTAGTCAGGCCAGCTACCATCAGTCCATTGTGAGCTGTGCTTAGCCGCCAGTGTGAGACCCTGAATATCAAATGTCCAAACTGAGCTGAATTGCTGATATGGTCTCGTAAATTCATGCATCTCAATATTCACTCTCTGAGCTCTCCATTGCATGCTATTCACTGGAAGGCAACCTGAAGTCTCACATCTTACTTGAGTTGAGAGTGGTACTTGAGCTGACTGTGCTTAAAGTTGGAAAGGGCAAAATTGCGAACTGATCACATCACTGATCTGACAGCCAATTGCTTACCAGGGTAACCAAATGGAAGTCTGATCACGGAGATCATTTCCAAGATGGCTGACATCCATCCTCACAGAGGTGACCTCCGCAGTCAAGATTCCATCAGACCAATGCAAGCAAGAGGTCCAGATCACGCCACTGCATTTCTGGCAGCTCTCAGAATATCCTGCTGACATTGCACTCACCTCACTGTCTCCTGTCCCTCTCCCCCATCCACGCCCATTTACATCCTAAACATGTCCTCTTGTAAGGGACACTATCTCACTCACCCTCTCACCACTGCAACAGCTATGAGCAACATCAAGGTGTGTTATTTTCATGTATATTCTAGCCAATCTCAGGCCTTCATTAATACATTATTTGTGTAGTGTTGACGTGCGACGTACACAAGAGTGCAGCTGGCAGATGCTGCCACAGCTCGGGCAAGCAAGTTGGTGTGTGGGAAGAGGGTGTCGAGAGCTCTCGGAAATAATTCGGGCACATTGCACATTGTCCAAGTACGTCGTAAATACCGCTCACGAGGGCTCTCTGCTGACATCCCTAAACTCAGTTCTGTCCAAAGTGGCACATCCTGGCCCGGGACGCAGACAATCTGCTGCAAGATGAAGCTGTCCTCGCCTGTGTCCACAGACGCAGGCTTTGCATTCTCCCATCAAAGTCGCCACGAAATCGAGGACACGCGCCAAAGCGCGTTCAGCCAGCCCGCTCAGCTGCGCGCCGCGCCGTCCACGAGCAGGTACGCGCGACATTGTACACTCTGGAGGTCGATTCAGCTGACATCAATAGGCGCTGGTGCTTTCGAGCACAGGTTGAAATGAAGGCTCTCTGCGCGGAATGTTGTCGGCCGCTCCTGGGATGCAGCCACGAACCCCGGTACAAAGAAAAGCTCCGCCCTATGACACGACCACGGTAACAGCGAGGACGACCGGCCGTCGTCTACCGAGCCGTGCTCGAAGAGCACGGCGAGACCTTTCTCGCCGTCCATTCCTTCCAGGGCACATCCTCCTATACGAAGACCCCGCGACCGTACACATCTACACCATGGCAACTCGTCCGCACCAAGGGCTCCCGAGCGAGGCAGCATGAAGTGGTCGCTGCAAAGGCTGTAATCGGTGTTTCGGCGTGCTTCACGGTCGTGGTGAGCGCAATTCTGCTCCTCCAGAGGCCGCATTGGCTGATATCAATAGACGCCCGTGTGTTCGCGAGCACGTCGAGATGCCGCTGCCTTGCGCCAGGATCCGAGCCGCCGCTAGCGGGATGCCGCAGCGAACCCCGCCCAGCGGGACGACCGCGGCGTCCCATGTAACAGCACTCGTAGCGGCGACCGCGACGACGGGCCGTCGTCTGTCGAGCAGGGCTCGCAGAGCCCTGCGAGACTCGTGTCTTCGTGTTGAGGCGCATCGCCTTCCGGCGAAGACGGTATGCATCGCGTTCCCGCGGCGGACGTGCACGCCGGGGACGTTCGCGAGTTCTGGGGTCCGGGTGCTCCACAACGCGCAGGCCGCGCCCGATATCGCGGCCATTTCCATGCCCGTGCGCCCTATCGCCAAGGTACGCTTGATCTGCATCCTCTGAGGCTCTCTGAGCTGATAGGAGTAGACGCCCGTGCCGTCATGTTCAGGTCGAGATGAGGGCCCTGCGCCGAGATGTTGTCGGCCCGCTAAGGGATGCAGCGTAGAGGATGATTCCGCCCCTGAAGCGACTACTCCTGCGACGTCCTCGCAACCCGTCCATTTGGGGCGTGTCCCTTTCGACAAAGACACTCTATATCGACTTCCCGCGACCGGCTTGACGGCGTGTGCGATAGCCGAGGCCGCGGTCAGCCCTCGTAACACGGCGGACAGGTGCCACTGGATGCCTTCGTGCGCGAGCTGGCCAGCCCATTGGGACGAGGCGAGGCGTCCTGTGTCGGCGATTCCGTTGCATTCGGCCAGAGAGGTCCGCCGGTTGCGCCGACGCAACGTATCGACGCCCCACGAGCGAGGGTGCCGCGACATATGGCACAGACGACGACGCCGAGGCCATCACTACCCGGAACAAGCACGCATGTCAGCGTGAGCCTAGGCGCAGCGAGCGCGACCTCACCGTCTCCGGTACCACAATGTCACCCTGTATCGACGTCCCGCGAGCGGGGGTCCAGCGACGCGTGATACAGATGATGGGCACTATGTTGCGCACGTCAGCATCAGCCTGCGCACGACGAGCGCGGTACTTACTGGACTCCGAACGACAAAGTCACCATATATCGACGTCCCGCGACCCGTCCTGCGAGCGGCGTGTACGGCTTTGACACGATATGTCGCGATCCCGCGAGCGGGGCTGTCCGTCGTGTGTGGTCTTCTAGCGCATGCGACGCGGGCGGTGTGCGAGACGCAGGGAGATGGCCGGCGTTCGACGACATCACGATGGATCGACTTCCGGCGACCAAGGCGGTGTGGATGGACGTCTTCGGTCAGCCTTTATGCTGCGCGAGGTGTTGCAATCTTCGTCCGTCGAGGGCTTGTGCGCGCATTCGCCGAGCACCTTCAACCGTCGGTTTGCGACTGCTGCCATCTGCCAGCCCGTCAGCATGCATACCGGGTTGATTCCAACGTCCCGCGCACCTCTAGTGTCCCACATCCCCCTCCTATCGCTGCTTTAGCGTTTACGACGGTCATTTCGCTTTGACGGTATGTATCGCCTTCCTACGACCAAGGTCAGCCAGCGTTCCTGGTTCTTTAGACCCTAGGCGTCAGAGCTACTTACGGTGGCTTGTCACTCGCTGGTTTGGCCCGAGACGACAGAAGTGGATCCGGCGAGCGAGGACGGGAAAGCGAAAGACACAGCCTGAAAGTCGCACGGTTAGCACTCGTCCAAATCGGCCAAGGTCAGTATACTCACTGTTTATTCATTTCAGACGTATTGCCCGTCGCAGAACTCGGACCAGCGAGTAAAGTGAGAGGAAGGTGGCAGAGGAAGGGAAAGAGCTGGGTAATGGGCGTTTGAGCACGGATTGATGGGACATGGCGATGGGAGAGGAGCCAATCCGGACGCGACGAGAGAGACCCTCCCGCTCCCGCTCCCGCTCGTTCCGCTGCCTTGGACACGTTCGTCAGCACCTCGCAGTCATTATAGCACCTAGAAACGTGTATCTAGTACCCAGAAAGGTGCATAAGGATCGTTTCTAGTTCGCGTCGATTGCCTCGACGAGGGCGAAGCTATGTCACCGCGATCGGCGATTGGCGCCCATCTATCTCAAGAAGCCCGCCGCGATCGACACGTCCGCGTCTCTCCACGACCACCACGACGCAGCGATGCGCCCACCCAGCTGTGCCGCCGCGCCCTCGCTCATAGTCTGGCCTGGCAGAACTTACACGCTTTCCCCACTCTTTTCGCTTCTCTTGCCTTTCGTGTACCCCTAGACGGTCAGCTTCACCGTCCACAACATTCGAGAAGCAACGACATTGACAGTGCTCTGCGTAGGCTCCGGCCAGAATAGAATAGAGTGTGCTGCATCCTTGTCCGACGCTTGGCCTTTTCACGCGTTCCGCACATCACAAGTAGCTCCTTCAGATTACCCCATACCTCATTGTGAGTCGTGTCTTGCATCCAAAGCATCACATCTTGACTATGTCACAGCCAAATCGCTGTGTAGATGCCAGCCATGACCGCCAACGCTGCCCCCACTTCCCTCAAGGCCGCCGTCGCCCCCGCTGAAGGCCAATTCGATGTCTCTGGTCTCTTTGTCGCCGACAAGGCTGCTCGCGAGGCCGCGGCCGCTCAGCTTGCTGCTCTCGCCGAAAAGGATGGCCCTCGCGCTCTCCAATCGATTGGTTTCATCGACGCGGTCGTTAAAGCTCTCGGCGACAAGAAGTCACCAGCTACTCGGGAGGCGGCTGCAAACGCCGTGTCCACCATCTCGCAGACCGCGGGCATCCGTGCCCTTGAGCCGCTCTTCATCGACAATGGTCTCTACGCTGCCCTCCTCGAAGGCTTCGCCGATAAGACGCCCGCTGCCAGGACGGCGGCCGTCGAGGCGGTCCGGCAGTACGCTGCGAACATGAACACATGGGCAGCTGGCCTGGTTCTCCCTGCCCTTCTCCACGAAATCAAAACTGCCGGCAAGTGGCAGTTGAAGACGGGGTCGTTGACCGTCCTCGACCAGCTTATCGCGACCTGCCCCGCACAAATCGGCCGTCTCACGCCCGACATTGTTCCCGTACTGGCGGAGGCGATCTGGGACACCAAAGCCGACGTGAAGAAGGCAGCCCGTGCCACGCTTGAAAAGGCCACCGCTCTCATCTCGAACAAGGATATCGAACGCTTTATTCCTGCGCTTATTGACTCTCTTATCAACCCTGTCGAGAAGGTTGTGCCCACCATCGGCCTTCTGTCCGCCACCACATTCGTTTCGGAGGTTGACTCGCCCACTCTGTCCCTCATGGTCCCTCTCCTTTCTCGTGGTCTTTCCGAGAAGCTGACCGCGACCAAGCGCAAGGTCGCTGTGTGAGTGTCCACGCCGTCTCGCATGTCCATAGATCGCTAAATGCGCTCGGGTAGCATCACCGACAACATGGCCAAGCTTGTCGACTCCGAGGTGACCGTCCGCCCCTTCATCCCCAAGCTGCTTCCTGGGCTGCTCAAGGTCGAGACCACCATCGGCGACCCTGAGGCTCGCCAAGTCGTCGGACGCGCTATTGCGACGCTCCGTCAGGTCGGCAACGTCCCCCACGGAGACGGCTCTGACCTTCCTCCTCTCAAGCTCGCAGACGAGAAGCACCTTGCGCACACCCTCCTCGGCATCTACAAGCACGCGGGTGCTACTGTCTCTGCCGGCAACATCGAGACCATGTATGCGTCCAACCTTGCTGCCGCGCTCGTCAACGCCAAGGAGTTTGACACTGCCCAGTGGCAGACCCTCATCCCCTACATCAAGTTCCTCACTTCGACACCCGAGCCTGTCGCTATCGTCAACGAGTGGGCTGTCAAGTCCGCCACCATCGGCGACGAGGAGGGCGAGACGCTTGAGGACGAGGAGGAGGGTGAAGATCTGTGCAACTGCCAGTTTTCGCTTGCCTACGGTGCCAAGATCCTGCTCAACACCGCCACCCTCCGTCTCAAGCGTGGTCATCGCTACGGTCTTTGCGGCCGGAACGGTACTGGCAAGTCGACGCTCATGAGGGCTATCACCAACGGCCAGGTTGAAGGCTTCCCGTCGCCCGACGAGGTCCGCACCTTCTACGTCGAGCACGACATTGACGGCTCCGAGGAGGAGACCACTATTCTCGAGTTCATCCTCTCCGACACGCGTATCCAGGCAGGCAAGGAGGAGGTCATCGAGACCCTCGCTTCAGTCGGCTTCTCGGACGAGCGTCAGGCGAGCTCGATCGGCTCGCTCTCTGGTGGCTGGAAGATGAAGCTCGCGCTCGCCCGTGCGATGCTGTTCAAGGCCGACATCCTCTTGCTCGACGAGCCTACCAACCATCTGGATGTCGTCAACGTTGCCTGGCTCGAGGGTTACCTTACCGGCCTCACGACCTGCACTTCCAGTACGTATCCTTTCGCTCTTGATTTTCGAACAGCATTAACATAATTGTAGTCATCGTCTCGCACGACTCTGGTTTCTTGAACAACACGATCACCGACGTCCTTCATCTGAACCGCTTCAAGCTTCGTCGCTACCGCGGGAACCTCGAGGCGTTCATGAAGCAGGTCCCCGAGGCCCGCTCGTACTACACGCTCGAGGCAGCTGAGGACTACCAGTTCAAGCTCCCCGAGCCCCCGCTGCTCGAGGGTGTCAAGACCAAGGAGAAGTCGCTGATCAAGATGCGCAAGGTCGGCTTCAAGTACCCTACGCAGACGAAGCAGCAGTTGTTCGACATTACGCTCCAAGTCTCCCTCTCTTCCCGTGTCGCCGTCCTCGGTCCCAACGGATCCGGCAAGTCGACTCTCGTCAAGCTCCTCATCGGCGACACCGAACCCAACTGCGGTGGCGAGACCTGGAAGCACCCCAACTTGGTCATCGGCTACGTCGCCCAGCACGCCTTCCACCACATCGACCAGCACCTCGACAAGACGCCTCTGGAGTACATGCTCTGGCGTTACCAGACGGGCGAGGATCTCGAGGAGATGATGAAGGAGTCGCGCCAGATCACCGAGGAGGAGCAACAGAAGATGAAGGAGGGCGGTATCGTCATCGTCGAGGGCCAGAAGCGCATCATCGACGAGATCCTGAACCGCAAGAAGCTCAAGCAGTCCTACGAGTATGAGATCTCGTTCAAGGGCATGTCGTCGTCGGAGAACATCTGGATGCCGCGTGACGAGCTCCTCAAGCGTGGCTTCGAGAAGAAGGTGCTTGAGGTCGACACGCGCGAGGCGCAGCGTCTCGGTCTCCTCCGCCCGCTCGTCCGTCGTGAGATCGAGAAGCACTTCGCCGACTTCGGCCTCGACGCCGAGTTTGTCTCGCACAACACCATGCGCGGTCTCTCCGGTGGACAGAAGGTCAAGGTCGTCCTCGGCGCCGCGACCTGGCGTCGGCCGCACATCATGTGTCTCGACGAGCCGACGAACTACCTCGATCGCGAGTCGCTCGCGGCGCTCATCAAGGCGCTCAAGGAGTTCGAGGGCGGTGTGCTCGTCATCACGCACAACCGCGACTTCTCGGAGTCGCTGTGCAAGGAGGTCTGGGCGATGCGTGACGGTCGGCTCGAGGCGTCGGGCCACAACTGGGTGGAGGGCCAGGGCTCCGGGCCGCGTATTGACAAGAAGGCTGGCGAGGAGGAGGATCAGTACGACGCTATGGGCAACAAGATTGAGGCGAAGAAGGTCAAGAAGCTCACCGCGGCCGAGGCACGCAAAGCGAAGAAGGACCGCATCGCACGGCGGAAGCGTGGCGAGGAGGTGTTCACTGATGAAGAGTTGTAATATGTGTTCGTGTATCGCATCTCTCTCGTCTCTATCCTTCTTGCACATTCGTTGTATCGCTTGGATTGTCATGCTGTTGTCTGTTGTCTCCGCACGTCCTTCGGTCTGCTTGTACGATTCCCTGTACTCTGTATTGTCTAGTGTCATAATGAATGTACGCACAAATCATGACTATCTCCTCAGTGCTCCCGACGTAGCGACCATTTACATCAGCTACAAGGACTAAGAGATTTAGTGAGTAGCTGAACGGTCCTGGATGTCTACGCGCGCGGCCGAAATGCCAAGCAACCACTTTTAGATGCTTGTGTAATACTCTAATTTCGGTTTCTTGCCCGGACACGAACTCCGAGAGGACATTCTATGTTCGTTCTAGTCGTAGCCATCCCTTCGTCGTACCTCGCGCACATACTACTCGTCGTTGCGCAATAACTCCCTCAGCAATACGTGCAATCCATTCATGCAGCGCAATCGTATCGCCACTCGGGGCCGCCATCCCTTGCTCGTCTGGCAGCACTTCGGTGAGTCCTGAAATGCATGTCTCACAGCAGAGCATATTCTTCTCACACGTTGTACCTGGGTTGTGTCCATGCTCACAGTGATCATCTGAGATGGTGGCAGAACCCCGGAACGAGGCTATGAAGATCCACGATGTGGGCACTGGGAAAGCCTTACTGATGTATACGCGCCGCTGGCCTGTACTTGGGTTTGATCCTTGGTCGGCGGGCCGTGCTGGCATATACAAGTGTCCATGGGTAGCATCGATATCGGTGTAGGGGCTTTCCTCTCCCCGGTCCTCGACCAGGACAGCGACGCTCATTCGCCTCCAATACTACTAGCAATACCTCGTTTGAGTCTTCGGCAGGTATGTGACGAGTACTTTGGTGTTAGCGTTCAGCATTAACCGTAACTCACGGATCCGTAGATTGCGAGGCTGTCAGATGTCTATGAAGACGACTGGCCAGTCGTACGAGATGATGGAGACGGGGACACCATGAGTCCCACAGGAGTTGGCAGATATCATCATCGACTACCTCCACAACGACACGGCTGCGCTACGCCACTGCGCTCTCGTATGCCGCGCTTGGGTCCAGTCGGCTGCGATGCATCTGTTTCGACGTAGAAGTTGGCCCAAATGCCCTCATTATCAACAAATAGAATACGGCCTCATCGTAGTGGACCCGTGCCTATGCCGCAGTGAATACAAGACTCCAGAAGGACTGGCTATCTTCCTCGCTGGCTCTCCCATAATACGCCAAAATCTCCGGCACCTCTCGCTATCATTCACACGCACGCCCTCGATAGACGAGGTCACGAGCACTGACCTGGATAGGATTCGGTCGTTGCTTGATCTGGAGAGTATGAGAACGTTTGCGTTGGACCGACTGTTTGACGTTTTGGACCTCCTTCCCGTACTGCGATCTTTGCGTCTGTGCAACATACATCGCATAGATCTGCTGAAGACCGGTATGCTGCCCCGAAAGCCTCAGGAGCGTCGTAATCTGGATTTACTCGATATCACGAACGTCAAACGCCTGAAGTCATACGTTCTCACTTCCCTCTTGAACCACTTCGCTCGCATATCCCTTCTCACTTTCACATCATGCCGTATCATCCAATCCTCACATATCCCTTCATCCAGCCCTTCGTCCCACACGCGAGTGGACTCGCTACAAATCCAAGGTGGCTTTTCGATCTTCCCCGCATACGTACTAGATGTGCTACAGCCAGCCATTGATCCCCCTAACTTGACGTCGCTCGACCTCGGCATCCTGGAATGTCACTCCAACGACGAGAACACTCGGTTAGCAATTCCAGAAGGATATCGCGACCTGCAGTCCCTTTCTTTCGGCGTAACGTTTCTGATAGGGTCCCCGACACCCCGCCGTTCTCAAGAGTCTCGACTGTCGCACTGGGTCACCCTCATGCAGGCCATCAGCCGTTATTCCGCCACTACCGTTGAATTGAAAACGATCGTTCTTCGCATCTGTATGCGAGCACCGCCTTTCACTGAATTCTCTCTGTCGCCGTCCGAGCTGCTCAGCGACGCGGATAATCGCCTACGAGAGCTGGATTGGTCGCTTTTCGACAGTTTCGTCGCTCGTTTTAATGGGCTACAAAGCTTGCAGATCAAGGCGGACTTGGGTCATCTTTCGAAAGCGGATGAGGCTGCCAATGCAGCTTGGCAGCAGCGAATAGCGCAATTTTTCCAAGAGAGTCTTTCTGGACGTTCCGCGAGGCTGTTGAACTTTGCGATAGAGTAGGTTTGCAAGGGGATGCCATGTACGTAATATTCTCAGTGCAACCGATCATATGTATAATTAGCGTACGTACCCTGACAATGATAGTCTCGAGCCAAGTCACGTTAACACTGTGACGAGCTATTGTATGGCGCATATATAGCGGAGGGACATCGACCCCTCATCGAAGATTCGTACCAACCAGAATTGACTTGACTATATGCTCGACGCTGGACAGTTATGATGTTCGGCCACGGGGACAGCCACAAACGGAGGCTGTAAGAGACGGTGTAGAACAATGCTGAATAATGTCACAAGACTACCGAAGACATCTACGACCTTACCATTCCTGCAGTGTAGACGACTGTATGGCCATCTGCTATACCGACCACTCCGAAGCCCACACCTCAGCGTCCCAGTTCTCGACAAGGTGAGAGTCGTCCTTGAATTTCGCCTGGAAGTCGGTGAAGCCCCCGCGTAGCACGAGAACCTCGTGAGGAATGTCTTCGCCTTCGGCTTGCAATAAACTTCGCGTCTCCGCGTAGATCTACCGCAGAGGAATATGGTAAGTTCACACAAAATATGAGCCACTGCACCTACCCTAGCAGCCTTGGGGCCCCTGAGCACATGATGTAAGCCGTGCGCCACAGTAAATCTCTACCAGTACTCACCGAACCTGAGACAGCGCGCAATGAAAGATGACTGTAGGAACTTGCTTGGTTTCCTCTACAAGCTGGTCCACTTTGAGTAGGAACCCGTGAGAGGGTGAATTACGGGATCCCTTGATGTTCCCGCCCTGCCAGTCATCGTCGCGCACATCTATGACACAGTAGTCCTTCCAGGGAACCTTGTCACTCTTGATGATGGTAGCAAGTTCCTGCAAGCTGCACCTAAGCATCGCCGCGGCGCCACGGAACGGATGTACTCACATCGGGGAAATGTACTTGAGCGGCATGGGAGTATTTTCTCGCCTCACTGACTGCGCCGACGATCCACGTGCCGATGTTGTCAAACCCGACGTGCAGCGGTAAGGTGTGTAGTGTCGGAAGCCAAGCGTGCTGATTGGCCGGGGACGCTGCAGGTCGCGTATTATGTAAGCAAGTTTTGTGTCACGCCTGCCGACGCCTGTCGTCGTCGTGCGCGTCGTTGACGGATGCAGCGATGGCTGCGGGCGACGAGTAGGTTCGGCAGAGACAATATACTGACGCAGACCTAGAGTGCGGTTTTGTCGCGTAGTGCAAGCTGCGAGGCCATTAGAAGAGGTTAAGCGGGGCTTGTTGAACGCCCCGCAGTAAGACCGCATTTAAGTCGAAAATGTGCTCGTCGTCGTCGTCGAGGGTGTCGACATCAGCAGCATCGACGATGACGAGAGAGCGCGTGAGGTCGGGTTGGGCTGGTCAAGACCCGACCGCGAATCGAACGTGTGCAGGCACAAATACGTGGGGCTACGGAAACTTCCGGAGCCCATAAAAACGTCAGATTTCGCCACACGCTTTCCTCTCAACGTCACGAACCTCTGCAACCATGTCCCTCCTCCCTCAGCCCGTCCCCCATCCTGGAAGGTACGTTTGGCGTTGTCGGCCGCAGTGGCACCGTCTAAAATGCGTTTTGCGACGCGTAGGATCTCGGCAAGTCGTCCGGCGACTTGCTGGCCCGCGACTACCACTTCGCCGGCACCAACCTTGAGGTCAAGACCGTCACGCCTTCCAACGTTGCCTTCAAGGTTACCGGAAAGCAGGACGACAAGACCAACTTGATCAGCGGCGAGCTCGAGGCGAAGTACACCGACAAGCCCCATGGCCTTGTCTTCACTCAAGCGTGGACTACCGCAAACTTCCTGCGCACTCAGGTTGAGGCGGAAAACCACCTCGCCAAGGGCCTGAAGTTCGACCTGAACACCTCCCTCGCTGCCAACGGCGCTGGCAAGTCTGCTCTCATTACCACCACCTACAAGCAGCCCGGTCTCCACACCGCGCCTTCCTCGACCTTTTCAAGGTCCGTGATCCGTCGTCCACATGCCAGAGGCTTCCTAACTGAGCCGCATACAGGGCCCGACCTTCACCGCTGACACCGTCATTGGCCGTGATGGCTTCCTCCTCGGCGCTGAGGCGTCGTACAACGTCACTGAGGGTAAGGTGACCCGCTACGCTGCTGCTGTTGGCTTCAGCGCGCCCGAGTACGCTGTCACCGTCCAGGGTCTCAACAACCTCAACCTCTTCTCCGCGAGCTACTATCACCGTGTCTCCCCGATGTTGAGGCTGGTGCCAAGGCTACCTACGACACGAAGGCTACCACCCAAAACGTCAACCTCGAGGTTGGCGCCAAGGCGTGAGTATCAATGACGTCTATATCGAAGAAGTCCTTCTCAACTTTCCATCAGTTACCTTGACTCTGCTGCCTTCGTGAAGGCCAAGATCAACAACGCCGGTATCCTCGGCCTTGGTGCGTCCGGTTTCTTGTTGTGTCTGGTTTCAGTACTCATTTTCCCCCAGGCTACACCCAGGCTCTCCGCCCCGGCGTCAAGGCGTCCTTCGGTCTTGCTCTTGACACACAACGTCTCAACGAGGTCACCCCTCCGGCCCCGCCCACAAGATCGGTGCCAACTTCGTCTTCGAGGGATAAATTTATTTTAATATCGGGATTGAGTGGTTTTGTATGATGTTGTGTCCCCTTGCTCTGCAAAACGCAATACATTTCTAGAACATCCTTTGAGTGTGTATCCTCCATGCACGCTGTGCATGTAAGTTTGAAAGTCTTCTGTGCGGGTATCTGCCATCGAGGGTGAGCTTGGTCGTTTCGGGTCATGGCGCATAGTGCCGACGCTTCACTGTAAAGCGTTTTCTGTGCAACTCGCTGCTACGTTCCTCTGTACACTGCTCAGTGGTGCCCTTGCTGCTTAATTGTTGCGTGGTACTGTGTTGTGCCAGGTAACTAGTACTAACCATGGGTTACTCGAATAGTATCTACGCTGTGCGCGCCGAGGAAGCGTTCGTTCTCAAAACTGAACGAGGGATTAGTGTGAACAATCCAAACAGTGAGGCCGTAGATATAGCGATCTAATTGACAGCGTTCCCAGGCCTGCAAACCCATTGGTACCCAGCTAAGTATCGGATTCAGGTCAAATTCAGGTTGGACGATAGCGGACGCCCCAGGGTTGCCCCAGGGCAGGTCGTTACTGGGCGCTTCATGCTCATGCAGCCTTCCTCTTGACCGTCATGACCGTCATGACTTCAAGCAATACGACTTACATCTGTATACACATACCATGCCGTATTTCCTGCTGCATACAGTGATGTGCATCGCCAAGTACTACGATATCATTTCCGGAATCCGCAAGCAATCGCTGCACCCGACTTGGATGTCTTTGTTACCTTTCACTCGACTACACCTCGCTATCGATGGGCTAGTTCCTACAAGACTGTGCCTTCCTCACTGCTTACTTTTCTTCGAGCTGTGAGCGAGCTATGCGTAATGGCACTACATCCCGGACGCTCAACGTTCAAGAGTTCCGATTACGACCAACTCCGGCGCCGCAGCACTGCCCGCATGGCCTCGAGGCTGCGAGTCATTGTCAAGGTCGAATCACCTTCGAGCGGACCTAGAGACACTTGCTGTAGT
>JAKOGH010000717.1:0-15492 GCA_024811115.1 Terana coerulea | reverse complement strand
GTTCAGCATTAACCGTAACTCACGGATCCGTAGATTGCGAGGCTGTCAGATGTCTATGAAGACGACTGGCCAGTCGTACGAGATGATGGAGACGGGGACACCATGAGTCCCACAGGAGTTGGCAGATATCATCATCGACTACCTCCACAACGACACGGCTGCGCTACGCCACTGCGCTCTCGTATGCCGCGCTTGGGTCCAGTCGGCTGCGATGCATCTGTTTCGACGTAGAAGTTGGCCCAAATGCCCTCATTATCAACAAATAGAATACGGCCTCATCGTAGTGGACCCGTGCCTATGCCGCAGTGAATACAAGACTCCAGAAGGACTGGCTATCTTCCTCGCTGGCTCTCCCATAATACGCCAAAATCTCCGGCACCTCTCGCTATCATTCACACGCACGCCCTCGATAGACGAGGTCACGAGCACTGACCTGGATAGGATTCGGTCGTTGCTTGATCTGGAGAGTATGAGAACGTTTGCGTTGGACCGACTGTTTGACGTTTTGGACCTCCTTCCCGTACTGCGATCTTTGCGTCTGTGCAACATACATCGCATAGATCTGCTGAAGACCGGTATGCTGCCCCGAAAGCCTCAGGAGCGTCGTAATCTGGATTTACTCGATATCACGAACGTCAAACGCCTGAAGTCATACGTTCTCACTTCCCTCTTGAACCACTTCGCTCGCATATCCCTTCTCACTTTCACATCATGCCGTATCATCCAATCCTCACATATCCCTTCATCCAGCCCTTCGTCCCACACGCGAGTGGACTCGCTACAAATCAAGGTGGCTTTTCGATCTTCCCCGCATACGTACTAGATGTGCTACAGCCAGCCATTGATCCCCCTAACTTGACGTCGCTCGACCTCGGCATCCTGGAATGTCACTCCAACGACGAGAACACTCGGTTAGCAATTCCAGAAGGATATCGCGACCTGCAGTCCCTTTCTTTCGGCGTAACGTTTCTGATAGGGTCCCCGACACCCCGCCGTTCTCAAGAGTCTCGACTGTCGCACTGGGTCACCCTCATGCAGGCCATCAGCCGTTATTCCGCCACTACCGTTGAATTGAAAACGATCGTTCTTCGCATCTGTATGCGAGCACCGCCTTTCACTGAATTCTCTCTGTCGCCGTCCGAGCTGCTCAGCGACGCGGATAATCGCCTACGAGAGCTGGATTGGTCGCTTTTCGACAGTTTCGTCGCTCGTTTTAATGGGCTACAAAGCTTGCAGATCAAGGCGGACTTGGGTCATCTTTCGAAAGCGGATGAGGCTGCCAATGCAGCTTGGCAGCAGCGAATAGCGCAATTTTTCCAAGAGAGTCTTTCTGGACGTTCCGCGAGGCTGTTGAACTTTGCGATAGAGTAGGTTTGCAAGGGGATGCCATGTACGTAATATTCTCAGTGCAACCGATCATATGTATAATTAGCGTACGTACCCTGACAATGATAGTCTCGAGCCAAGTCACGTTAACACTGTGACGAGCTATTGTATGGCGCATATATAGCGGAGGGACATCGACCCCTCATCGAAGATTCGTACCAACCAGAATTGACTTGACTATATGCTCGACGCTGGACAGTCATGATGTTCGGCCACGGGGACAGCCACAAACGGAGGCTGTAAGAGACGGTGTAGAACAATGCTGAATAATGTCACAAGACTACCGAAGACATCTACGACCTTACCATTCCCTGCAGTGCAAGACGACTGTATGGCCATCTGCTATACCGACCACTCTGAAGCCCACACCTCAGCGTCCCAGTTCTCGACAAGGTGAGAGTCGTCCTTGAATTTCGCCTGGAAGTCGGTGAAGCCCCCGCGTAGCACGAGAACCTCGTGAGGAATGTCTTCGCCTTCGGCTTGCAATAAACTTCGCGTCTCCGCGTAGATCTACCGCAGAGGAATATGGTAAGTTCACACAAAATATGAGCCACTGCACCTACCCTAGCAGCCTTGGGGCCCCTGGGCACATGATGTAAGCCGTGCGCCACAGTAAAATCTCTACCAATACTCACCGAACCTGAGACAGCGCGCAATGAAAGATGACTGTAGGAACTTGTTTGGTTTCCTCTACAAGCTGGTCCACTTTGAGTAGGAACCCGTGAGAGGGTGAATTACGGGATCCCTTGATGTTCCCGCCCTGCCAGTCATCGTCGCGCACATCTATGACACAGTAGTCCTTCCAGGGAACCCTGTCACTCTTGATGATGGTAGCAAGTTCCTGCAAGCTGCACCTAAGCATCGCCGCGGCGCCACGGAACAGATGTACTCACATCGGGAAATGTACTTGAGCGGCATGGGAGTATTTTCTCGCCTCACTGACTGCGCTGACGATCCACGTGCCGATGTTGTCAAACCCGACGTGCAGCGGTAAGGTGTGTAGTGTCGGAAGCCAAGCGTGCTGATTGGCCGGGGACGCTGCAGGTCGCGTATTATGTAAGCAAGTTTTGTGTCACGCCTGCCGATGCCTGACGTCGTCGCGCGCGTCGTTGACGGCCGCAGCGATGGCTGCGAGCGACGAGTAGGTTCGGCAGAGACAATATACTGACGCAGGCCTAGAGTGTGGTTTTGTCGCGTAGTGCAAGCTGCGAGGCCATTAGAAGAGGTTAAGCGGGGCTTGTTGAACGCCCCGCAGTAAGACCGCATTTAAGTTGAAAATGTGCTCGTCGTCGTCGTCGTCGAGGGTGTCGACATCAGCAGCATCGACGATGACGAGAGAGCGCGTGAGGTCGGGTTGGGCTGGTCAAGACCCGACCGCGAATCGAACGTGTGCAGGCACAAATACGTGGGGCTACGGAAACTTCCGGAGCCCATAAAGAGCGTCAGATTTCGCCACACGCTTTCCTCTCAACGTCACGAACCTCTGCAACCATGTCTCTCTCCTCCCTCAGCCCGTCCCCCATCCTGGAAGGTACGTTTGGCGTTGTCGGCCGCAGTGGCACCGTCTAAAATGCGTTTTGCGACGCGTAGGATCTTGGCAAGTCGTCCGGCGACTTGCTGGCCCGCGACTACCACTTCGCCGGCACCAACCTTGAGGTCAAGACCGTCACGCCTTCCAACGTTGCCTTCAAGGTTACCGGAAAGCAGGACGACAAGACCAACCTCATCAGCGGCGAGCTCGAGGCGAAGTACACCGACAAGCCCCATGGCCTTGTTTTCACTCAGGCGTGGACTACCGCAAACTTCCTGCGCACTCAGGTCGAGGGCGGAAAACCACCTCGCCAAGGGCCTGAAGTTCGACCTGAACACGTCCCTCGCTGCCAACGGTGCCGGCAAGTCTGCTCTCATTACCACCACCTACAAGCAGCCAGGTCTCCACACCCGCGCTTTCCTCGACCTTTTCAAGGTCCGTGATCCGTCGTCCACATGCCAGAGGCTTCCTAACTGAGCCGCATACAGGGCCCGACCTTCACCGCTGACACCGTCATTGGCCGTGATGGCTTCCTCCTCGGTGCTGAGGCGTCGTACAACGTCACTGAGGGCAAGGTGACCCGCTACGCTGCCGCCGTTGGCTTCAGCGCGCCCGAGTACGCTGTCACCGTCCAGGGTCTCAACAACCTCAACCTCTTCTCTGCGAGCTACTATCACCGTGTCTCCCCCGATGTTGAGGCTGGTGCCAAGGCTACCTACGACACAAAGGCTACCACCCAAAACGTCAATCTCGAGGTTGGCGCCAAGGCGTGAGTATCAATGACGTCTATATCGAAGAAGTCCTTCTCAACTTTCCATCAGTTACCTTGACTCTGCTGCCTTCGTGAAGGCCAAGATCAACAACGCCGGTATCCTCGGCCTTGGTGCGTCCGGTTTCTTGTTGTGTCTGGTTTCAGTACTCATTTTCCCCCAGGCTACACCCAGGCTCTCCGCCCCGGCGTCAAGGCGTCCTTCGGTCTTGCTCTTGACACACAACGTCTCAACGAGGTCACCCCTCCGGCCCCGCCCACAAGATCGGTGCCAACTTCGTCTTCGAGGGATAAATTTATTTTAATATCGGGATTGAGTGGTTTTGTATGATGTTGTGTCCCCTGCTCTGCAAAACGCAATACATTTCTAGAACATCCTTTGAGTGCGTATCCTCCATGCACGCTGTGCATGTAAGTTTTAAAGTCTTCTGTGCGGGTATCTGCCATCGAGGGTGAGCTTGGTCGTTTCGGGTCATGGCGCATAGTGCCGACGCTTCACTGTAAAGCGTTTTCTGTGCAACTCGCTGCTACGTTCCTCTTTGCACTGCTCAGTGGTGCCCTTGCTGCTTAATTGTTGCGTAGTACTGTGTTGTGCCAGGTAACTAGTATTAACCATGGGTTACTCGAATAGTATCTACGCTGTGCGCGCCGAGGAAGCGTTCGTTCTCAAAACTGAACGAGGGATTAGTGTGAACAATCCAAACAGTGAGGCCGTAGATATAGCGATCTAATTGACAGCGTTCCCAGGCCTGCAAACCCATTGGTACCCAGCTAAGTATCGGATTCAGGTCAAATTCAGGTTGGACGATAGCGGACGCCCCAGGGTTGCCCCAGGGCAGGTCGTTACTGGGCGCTTCATGCTCATGCAGCCTTCCTCAGGCCCCCGAATATGGGTTTAGATGTACGATCCAAAATGACCCCTTTTAGGGGTTTTATGTCCTCAAGGTTTTGGGCCGTTTATGTCCGGCGCTTGATCGGGGTCCGTCATTTTGGCCGATTTATGGCCTTTTTCGGGTATAGGTTCCAAAAAATCGCGGAAATGACAGGAAAATGCCAAAAATCGCTTGCGCTTCGCGCAAAGCCTTTCACACCACAAACCATACTACAAGCCCCCAAAACAAAACAAGCCGGCCTGCTGGCAGCGACATTGAATGTTGAGCGGCCATGGTCTTACGGGCGTGTGATCACACTGCCACAATGCGCCACGTCGGGTTGGTTGCAGTCTCATTCACAGACGCACGGGGGTAACGAACTGGTCGTATCAGTTTGTTATCGGACTACGAAAGGCCACCTGCGGACACACTTATCAGTAAGCTCCAATTTGTAGTCGATAATAAATCACTTACTTAGTGATGCAAGGTTGGTCGCCACATGGTCGAATTATGTCCGGCGCTGGATCGGACTCCGCCGTCCGGGCACGGTCTATATCCTCGCACAGGATCGGACTTCCGGCCAAATTTTGCCCCTTATGTCCTCCAGCGGATCGGGGCTCGCGCCTTCGGCGCGACGATTTATGTCCGGCGCTTGATCGTACATCTAAACCGATATTCGGGGGCCTCCTTCCTCTTGACCGTCATGACCGTCATGACTTCAAGCAATACGACTTACATCTGTATACACATACCATGCCGTATTTCCTGCTGCATACAGTGATGTGCATCGCCAAGTACTACGATATCATTTCCGGAATCCGCAAGCAATCGCTGCACCCGACTTGGATGTCTTTGTTACCTTTCACTCGACTACACCTCGCTATCGATGGGCTAGTTCCTACAAGACTGTGCCTTCCTCACTGCTTACTTTTCTTCGAGCTGTGAGCGAGCTATGCGTAATGGCACTACATCCCGGACGCTCAACGTTCAAGAGTTCCGATTACGACCAACTCCGGCGCCGCAGCACTGCCCGCATGGCCTCGAGGCTGCGAGTCATTGTCAAGGTCGAATCACCTTCGAGCGGACCTAGAGACACTTGCTGTAGTATGAGTACAGCCGTTGTACTGACATTGCCCGAAGCATGATTGGCGTCGGTGAGTTTGAAACCCGATGACGACGCGTACTTGGGAACCCTGATTTCTCTTGCATCGCAGGTCAGAGCGGCTCCGGGGAGCCGACAACCAAGGACAGCGTGTCGTACTGCCTCTTTCCTTGCGGAGTCTGCGAAGATTGCATGGGCGCATGGGCGGTCTTGCGTAGTGCGCATTGGGTCTCCGCGTATCTTGCTGCGATACTGAATGCGAGGAGCCTGGGTATATAAGACCTGGCTATAGATTCGCAATTGCATCTCAACCATACCGCCTGCTCCTGCAAGATGCTAGGGCTCGGCAGCAACAAGGCAAAACCCTCCAACGGAACGTCCTCACTGACGTCTGAGCAGGACTCAGATCTTCCACCGGCTTTGAAGGCCATCCATGTTGGTGTTTGGCGCGTCATTGTTGAACGCTCTAATGCTCCGTCTTCGACACCCTCCTCTTCCAGCCCGTCGCCCCCTGGCAGTAACATTACCTCGGATAATAAGGATAGTTCCTTGGCGGATATAGGCACTACCTCTCCTAGTGTGGCCACTTCCTCGATCGACACACCGCGCAAGCACAAGTACCTTTATGCTCTCCGCGCGAAGACTAGGGCAACCTACGCGGACTATCTTGCATACATCAAAGCCACGCATTTCCTCACTCTTATTACCGATGTTCACTCCCTCGGACCTGCGCTCTTTTGGATCATGCTGAGTAGTTACGCGTTGAGCGGGATTGAGGATGCGCTTGGTTTGTGGTTATCCAATCGTGTGCTAGCTCTCGTATGTGCTCTCTGTTCGTTGAATCGATATCACGAAATGCTCATAAACTGTTTGCAGATGGAAGGCAGCGTCACCGGGAATTCAAACGGCTCAGAAATTGTTCAAGCTCTTGTGTGGCGAGTTATATTCCTTGTTCTGATCACATGCTGGCGTTGGTACACGTATGTCCATGTTCCCTCTCTTGTGCACTTTTCCAAAACTGTAATTCTATAGAACAACGTCGACTCCTATACTCAAAGCTCGCGTGAAACTCTTCTTCCAAGAGCGCCTCATGGACGGTGCGGTTATCCTCCTTCAATGACAAGCACGCTTGATTCCTGACCTTTACTCTCTGCAGCTCACCTGAAGCTCGATCTCCCTACTTCACGCGAGCCTTCAGCAGCCATTGACGTCAACCCCATGAATGGGTGGTACGCTCTGCAGAACCTCCTCAACTCAGTGGATGTTGTCATCTCGACTGTGTCCCAGCTTCTCCTGTTGTGCAACCTCACACTGCACCCAACTACCTCCGACTCGACCTCAAGCCAGTCCCCGGAACCGTGCCGGCAGGCCCTACTGGTAGTTGGAATGCGACAGCAACTACAGATGCCACGAATACCGCAGTAGACATGTGCGGCATGAAAAATACGCTGATTCTGATTACGCTGTGTGTCGTTTGGCCAGTGGCAAATCAGCTTCTCAAACGTGAGCTGGACGGGCAGGGTACGCTGTTTCCAAAGATTGTTGCCCAAAATAAGTACTAACACTCAATCATAGCGTATGTTGCTCATATCAATGACAAGAACTATCTTCGTGCCAAAGAGCTGTACGATCTTGCTACCAGCTCGAGTTACAAGCGCGAGGTTGTCTGCGGAGGCATGGGCAACTGGATCAAGAAAGGTGGAGTATCACTTGTGTCTGTGTCAAGCAACTTGCCTGCTTAATACCTATATTTTCCAGAGCATCAGAAAGCCAGGGATGCTGTTGGGGCTATACCAGATGACTACCCTACGCATACGTACGCTATTCCGACTACCCCACTACCATTCGTATTAATGGCGGTGTTGGACGACGTACCATTGGTACGTCACTCATGCTAGCGCGTTCACGCTGACTCGAGTTAGACATTGATGTTGTCTGGTAGATCTACTACGCCATAACAACCTTTATGTGCTCCGGCACTCTGTCCATCGCATCGCTCGCTATGCTGCATCAGACGGCTGAGATCACGCGGGCGACCCTCGAAAGGATTCTGTTGGAACGGAGGGGCTTTGTGGAGAACGCGCAGACGGTCAAGGCGCTTTATGCTGGGCTCGAAGAGGTGGAAGGTGATACGAAAGCGACGGATCAAGATCAGCAATTCGAGAAACACCGCGCTGAGGACGAGAAGGTGGATGTTGCGGAGCAACAGCCAATTATGAAGCAGGAGAGCAAGGAAGGCATGGCCATCGAGCTACGGTACGTTTCGCTGGTCTTGTTTCGCTCGATTTAATTTACGCGGCCTTGTGCATAGGAATGTCACCTTCACCTATCCTTCGTCTTCCGGAGAGTACCCAAAGCCGGCACTCCAGCATGTGTCCTTCACACTCCCGGCATCCTCACTTGTTGTCATTGTCGGCGCGAACGGCAGCGGAAAGTCGTCCCTCGTTAATCTGCTGTCGTGTGTGTACCGGCCGACTTCTGGGCGGCTCTTCTTTGACGAGCGGGAGTTACACAAATCCAACAAGGAAGGTAGCGCGGCAAGCGATGTTGAACACCTACAGAAGGCGACGGCGGTCCTGACACAAGACCACGCGATCTTTACTGCACTACCGATGTGGGAGAACATTGCGCTCGGAGACCCAGAATTGCTCCTTTCTGCGTCGTCATCGTCGTCATCCGAGCCTGGCGAGGTGACAATGGATGAGATGCATGCCCGCGTCCGCAAAGCCGCGGAGCTCGGCGGCGCGCTCTCCTTCATCAAGAAGCTCCCTCAAGGCTTTGACGGGTGCTTGAAGCCCATGTGGACTGCATACGCCTCGACATACCCGTTTCCGCCAGGCCCGCTGAAGGATGTCTACGACAAGCTGGAGTCCTGGAAGGACATCTCTGGCGGAGAGGAGCAGAGACTGGCTGCGTGCGTGTCATTTTCTCTCTGATGGGTGCCCTTGCGCGAAAGCTAACCACATTCACTCGATAGAGCACGGACGTTCATGCGCCTCATGTCATCACGCACGCGACTTGTGGTCGTCGATGAGCCGAGCAGCGCGATGGATCCGGTCGGGGAGTACGAGCTCTTCGAACGGCTCCGGGAGATGCGCACCGGGAAGACTATGGTGTTCGTGACGCATCGCTTCGGACATTTGACGAAGCACGCGGACGTGGTCTTGTGAGTACTGTACCGTCTACCCTCGTACCAAACCTCACAAGCTGACTTGCTGGGACGTGCTTAGGTGCATGAAAGACGGCGAGTTGGTCGAGAATGGCACGCACCAGGAGCTAATGGCCCTGCGAGGAGAGTATCATAAGCTGTATGAAATCCAGGCGAAGGCGTTCACGGATCCTGTCCATAACGACATCGTGTCAAGTACGGCAGTTGGCGACGAAATTGCGTCCGAGATGCAGATGGTCGATGGATCATCAAAGAATAGCCAGCTTCAAGATTCATGCAGTTCGGCGGTGGCGATTGATAGCACTCGTGAACACAGCGTATAGCATGCCGAAACCTGTGGGTTGTCTTGTAATAGCGATAAGTATGTAATTGTAATCATGCTCATTTACCATCTCTTCAAAATTTCAAAGACCCAGGAGAACGAAGTTGCAACCTGCCTCCTCCGGCGGGAGCGGCGATATTTCTAAGCCACTGGCACTTACAGCTGTCCTGGTACCTTGTGTCCGGTGCACTTTGGCAACTTCGATCACCAGCTGGTCCAATCCTCGGTACCTTCGCTGCGCTAACGTGCCCCCATCCTCTCACCGAGTGAGTAGTGCTAGCATGTCCACAACCCCAGTGCGCGGGAAAGTGTAGCTCAAGATCTGCGCATATGCCACGCTTTGTCATCTCTCGACAGACCAGTTGACGTTTCCGAACACGGACGTTTGACAAGGTTTGATCGTCTGTGCCGGGTCCAGGTCCCGATCGCTCGAAACCACCAACTTGAAGAAACGACAGCTAGCTCCGTTCAGTAAGTCATCCATTACGCCTGGAAAAAAATCATGCTTACGATGAGATAACAAAATAATACGTTCCTCTTGCTAGCATGAAATCGATTCAAGGGGAACATAACTACTCTAGCTGCTACATCCGGTCACTGGTCGCGGGGTAACCTCTCGGATCAATATACCTTCGCCGACAGTGCATAGCTTATGATCAGCATGTATACCAGACCTCGCAGAGGAAGTACTGCAGATCAACGTGAAACTCGATTATGCTACATGCCTCGACCATGGAGGGCTTCTCGACGCATTCAACGAGTATTCGTCGTATAGGCAAGTAGGCAGACATCTTCTACTACTGACATGCTTCGACACAGATTTCACTGTCACTACCTTCGGCGGAGGAAGTCGGTCAGGGGGATGCAGCGCCGGAGCAGCGAGAAACCGCGGTCTTTGGATAGTCTCCGCCGACGAGGGCTACGACCGCAAGCCGGCGAATCTCATATTTTTACCGTATTTACTGCGTATAAAAGCAGGGGACCGAGAGCAAGTCCAGCAACAGAACAGTAGCCAAGTTCAACAGCTTTCAAGCCTACCAATTTTAGTCTCAGCCGCCTCCACCTTCAACTCTTCAAAACCAAACATGCAATTCCCGCTTTCTCTCACCTTCAGTGCCCTCGCCGCCTTCGTCGCGACCGCCGTCTCCGCCAGCCCTCTCACCGGCAGAGCCACGTCTGGTTTCACCCTCGCCGGCCACAGCGAGGACGGCGTGTACATCCTTGACCACACCGGCAACGTCACGTCCTTCACGCCCGCCGCGAGCCTCGCTGCCCGCTTCTACAAGGAGCCCGAGGCTGCGGCCCCCATCGAGGAGCGTGCGGCGACGCTGGCGAAGAGGGACAGCATCGCGTGCTTCAACGCAAAGTTCAGCGGGAGCAACAAGTGGACGGCCGTCCTCAACCTGTACGCGCTGCTCGACGACTACTCGATCGTCCCCGCCGGCGGCGCTGTCTCCGCTCAGTACGGTGCGTTTCTCATTTGTGTCCGCAGCCGCACTTTGGATCACTCATGTCTGTTTCGCACAGGCAACGCCATTGAATATGTGTGCAACTTCTCCGGGAGCACGCTGTACGCCGACGCGCAGTCCACCAAGGACACGGACCAGAACATCAACGTCAGCTGTGGCTCCAACACCGCAGGCCGAGAGCGGTTCGACAGTGAGTTCTCGCGCGCGCGCATTGGATCATAGATGGAATCATGCTCACTTTCTGCAATAGCTGACCTCGAATTTGGCCGCACTGCGGCTGGCAAGCCCTTCTGCGACGGCTCTTAGAGTATATCCTGAACGGACCGTAGGGCTAGACGCTGAGATGTGATGCATATGCTTTGCCTTTTGACAGTGTATTTGCTGCTGTGTAGAGATATGCACTAGTCAAATGCATTCAGTATCTTGGGAGATTCTTTTCAATGGTGTTGCGAAGCGCGGGGGCTGTGCGTAATACCATGGGCCCAAATCCTTGAAAATGCAGATTGTTGGGCGAGCGAAGCGTACATATCATGAGCTGACCCGAACAGGCTGCCGGATCAGATACCGGCCGTCATCCACACTTGGGCATTCGGACAGTATGTTTACTTTCCCACGCCACAAAGCTTTACAGCCCGAACCCTGTCAAGTTGCTTGGAAGTTCGGATCAACCTGCAGCCGAGAATATATATATTTTTAACTACGGCGATAGCAATGAAGGCGAATAGCTGGCTGGGAAATCTGATAAAAATGCTTGCGGAGCAAATGGTCCGCGGGCGAACTTGAAGCTCGCTTGAGGCTCGTCCGCGTCTACAACAAATGGTTGGCAGTATCAGTTACCACTGCAGGCGTACTGGCCTCACTTGAGTTCATCAACTACGCAGCATTGTACTCAATGGATGACATACATATATATCCACCCGGCATTACATAAAACATATTCTACTTATCAACCTGCTGACGGGCAGGCTGCATGTGAACCATATTGTAAAGACTACTGGCTTGGGCCAGACTCGGACGGCCGCTCGGGGCCGTCCCTATAGGTATCCGTCACAAGACGGATGGGCTGCGAGCTCTGGAGCTCGACCAGCGGCGCCTTGTCACCGTGCGGCGCGCAGAGGTGCACCACAATGAAGTCCTTCACGCCGAGGTCGCCCGACACGAACGACGGCGCGGCCACATCCTCGGCGCAGCGCACCTCGCCCTCCCAGTCCAGCACCTCCTCGGCGTCGCGCGCGCCAAGGTCGTAGGCGGGCGGGCACCCGACGGCGCGCAGCACGCCCTCGGCGAGCACGACGTTGCGCCACGCCTTGCGGCCGTGCACGCGCGCGCTCACCTGGCGGAGGAGGTACACGCGCAGCGCGGGCGTGCTCTTCTGCTCCTCCGCAAGGGAGCCGACGGCGGCGCAGGCGTAGGGGCTCTGGAAGGCCCAGGGGGTGAGGTCGTGCAGGCGCCGCGGCGGCGCTGGTGGCGGCTGCTCGGCGCTGAGGCCCAGCAAGGCACGGACGGACTGGGTCGGCGCGCGCAGCTGGACGTGGAAGGGGATCGTGTCCGTGAGCGCGTAGATCTGCACGGCCGGTGTGAACAGCTGTGCTAAAAGTCAGATCGAGGCGCTGTGACGGCAAGGAGGGGTAGACGTACGTGAACATCAATGGGGGCGACGCCGGGGCTGCGAGACTGCATCACGGACGCGCTCTGGTGCCATTCCTCCGGTGCGGTCTTGACGGTCGAGAGGAAGGGGTACAGGTCGGGCGAGATGGGCGCGTAGGGTCGCGAGCGCGGATGATACTTGATAGGTATCTTATGGCTATGAGGGCCACGTCAGATACCGTATGAACCTGCTGTGGTGGCTGTACGCACCATTTCTTGGACTTCCAAGAGCCAAGTCGCGGCTTGGTAATAATGACCGACAGGGTGTATTTAATGTCGGCGAATATGCCGGACGAGCCGCTGTGGTGGGCGGAGAAGGAGGGCGGCATTGGGACATCGCCCTCCTGGGCCTCGCAGGTGGCCGGGAACGGGATGTGGAACTTGAGCGAGCTGGGGCACTCTTGCTGCTTCTCGGATCGCCGCCAGAGCTCGTGCTGTTTTGTGAACAGTATCCTCTCAGAGTGGCTTTCTTCAGACATGGACACAATCTGCCGGCCCTCGAGCTATAGTAACGGGAGTAAGCTAAATGTTTGCAGATAGAACGAGTAAGGAGGCTTACCTTGACAGCTACGACGAGGACGCTCGCGCTGTCCACCTGCAGCTCGCCGGAGACCAGGCTGTTCCTGGCGTAGACAGGGGCGTCGGCGTCCTCCGGTTGGTTGCAGAGGGCGACGGTGAAGTGGCGCGTGCGCCTGGTGAATGTGCCTTGAGGGCACGCGTCAGCGCTGAACGCGCAACGAAGGCGAGCCGTTCCTCGTCTTCGCAAGGCTCCGGTGAGTAGGACGGAGACGCGGTCGAAGGTGAGTAGGATGGCGGCAGGGTCGAGGTCGAGGCCTCGCTGGAGCATGGCTGGGTGTACAACATCGCGCGGGAGGTTGTAGCTGTGTGTCGGGTGGTGGGGAGGTGAGCCTCTGAGTGTAGAGGTGAGTCTCGGTGGGTGGAGGTGAGACTCGGAGTGTTGAGGATGTAGGTATAAGAGGCGTGCGGGGAACTGGTTCGAACAGATGAACAGATATAAGAACGCGAGAACAGCCCTGGGGTTAGAGTTGGGTTGGGACGGACCAAGTTGTGAGTCAGCGCTGGGAAATGACAAGGGGCGGTGCCAAGCAGGGGTGCCCGGCGCATTGGCGACGCCTTTCGGAGCTGAACCCAATTTACTACGTCCGACTTCGCTGACGACGCAGTCACCCCTAAAGGCCTAACCGAGCGGTGGCGCTGCGCTAGTCCGTCCACGGTGGCTCCGCCGCAGGCCGTTTTGTGGTGTAAAAGACTCGCAATAAACGAGAACAAAGGGTCAATCGCTGGGTCTGGCTCATGTTGGCCTCGTTCACCGTCGAGTCAAAGGGAGGGAAGCGATGCTCGATCTGGCTTCCAGCAAACCTAGAGGGTTGGAAGCCGCGGGGCGTGTTGATCCACGCCGGTCAAGCGCGCACACTGACGCCATAACCGGCCGCCGCGCTTACCTCGACGTCGCTTCGACGACGCGCAACCGGAACCGACTCTGACTCGTCCAACACAGATCGGCCGACGTCTGGAGACAACAGTCGCCCTGGGCCAGGGCATGATCAGGGACTAAGAGGTAAACTTTGCACAGCGGGAGTCACGACTGACCGACCTGTACAGGAGGCGGGGATCCTGAGAGCTTCAGCTAAAGTTGCGATCGTGCATGGACATGGACACAAGTTACGCAGATGGCGGGACGCAGCGTCCTTGACGCTTCAAAAGCGCACGCACGACGAGCTGAGATGAAACGTCCGCGACTGCGCGCGGACCAATCAGCCAAAGAAGACGCACGGTCGGACGTTGCACGGACAACCAGAAACGGTAAGTGAGGTACTCAGTTGCATCATGTCGAGCAATACTACGTGTAAAAGAAAATATATTTAGAACGCATTGACGGCGGCCGACTGAGGTCATGGGCTGGCTCAGAGAAATCTGAGTATGCAGGCCCCAGGGGCACAAGATGGCATGCCAACACGAGTAGTTGTGCATGCGAGCTGTGATAGGCTAGACTGCGGTTTGAGGGTCAATTTTGAGGGTCAATGATGGTCAAAATGCTGGTACTGGGAGTTTTGAATGAACTGGATGATCAAAAAGTTAATTTGTCTTAATGAGCTCTAACGAGGAGGATAGCAGCTGAGACTGGTGGGAGGCAGTAAACTCGTCAGCGTCTACAGTTGCGGACAAGCAAATACGACCAACCTTGTTGAGCGCCAACCCGAATTATTTATGCCAAACTGAGTGCAGAATCAGACTCGGAAATACGAAAGGAGTCGATTGGCACCCTTCCGAAGTTTTTCCCACGAGAAAATGGGTACCGGCCGAATTTTTGACCCATTTCTGCGCTTCCTATGGTGCTGGGAGGCCGGGAAGGGTGCCCCATTAGGTCAAAATTGAGTTGATACATACACTCAAGTTGCGCATCAACGCGACAGAAGGCAGCATCACGACGGTTTCGGGCATTTCTGATGCTTTCTGACGATGCAAAGTAGGCGCTTTGGGCAAAATTACCCTATCCGGTAGCCCTAATGGCTCGATAGAATTTTTGTCCTTGACGGCATCATACCCAGATTCACGAGAGGATTATTTTCCGCATTCTCCCGTGATTTGATTAATGATTTCTGTGTACCGGCGAAATTTTCGGGTACTTTTTTCTCAGAAGTCCGAATTAAGATATTCCGCTCGTACCATTCTGCTCCCATAGCCTCAAAGAGCTCGTTTCTGAGGTCAAACTAACTTTCTGTGAAATGTCGGCGTCTGGAAAATTCACTCTCTCAGCGGCGTCGAATTGGTTGTGTTTGCCTGTCCGCAACTGTACGCGGAAACTCGTCAGCGTCTACAGAAACTCGAACTCGCTCGGGAGATGCCGCTGGAACTGGACACGAACGTCCGGCCGGCTGACACTCCCTTCTATCTCGAGTATGTCCACAGAAAAACATTCTCACAATGTTTGCTGTCAGTGGCTTATCTGAGGGCCTGCCATGTTTGTTGCTTCGCCCGTTCTGGCCCGGTTTTGGCAGCCGCTTGCCGCGTGGCGCCGCCTCAAACGAAGGATGACGCCCGTGAAGACAAAATAGTACTAACCACAGTTTAAAGACATACATTAGCATGCATTTAGGTCGTTTAGCCTTACAGAAGGAAACAGAAGGCTGTGAGTAATGAGAACGAGGTTGAGATATCGCGCACGAGTTCGGGATTTACGATAAATAAGGCAAGTTTACCGTT
>JAKOGH010000716.1:0-12565 GCA_024811115.1 Terana coerulea | reverse complement strand
CCGGCGAATCTCATATTTTACCGTATTTACTGCGTATAAAAGCAGGGGACCGAGAGCAAGTCCAGCAACAGAACAGTAGCCAAGTTCAACAGCTTTCAAGCCTACCAATTTAGTCTCAGCCGCCTCCACCTTCAACTCTTCAAAACCAAACATGCAATTCCCGCTTTCTCTCACCTTCAGTGCCCTCGCCGCCTTCGTCGCGACCGCCGTCTCCGCCAGCCCTCTCGCCGGCAGAGCTGCGCCTGGTTTCACCTCGTTGGCCACAGCGAGGACGGCGTGTACATCCTCGACCACACCGGCAACGTCACGTCCTTCACACCCGCCGCGAGCCTCGCTGCCCGCTTCTACAAGGAGCCCGAGGCTGCGACCCCCATCGAGGAGCGTGCGGCGACGCTGGCGAAGAGGGACAGCATCGCGTGCTTCAACGCAAAGTTCAGCGGGAGCAACAAGTGGACGGCCGTCCTCAACCTGTACGCGCTGCTCGACGACTACTCGATCGTCCCCGCCGGCGGCGCTGTCTCCGCTCAGTACGGTGCGTTTCTCATTTGTGTCCGCAGCGCTTGGATCACTCATGTCTGTTTCGCGCAGGCAACGCCATTGAATATGTGTGCAACTTCTCCGGGAGCACGCTGTACGCCGACGCGCAGTCCGCCAAGGACACGGACCAGAACATCAACGTCAGCTGTGGCTCCAACACCGCAGGCCGAGAGCGGTTCGACAGTGAGTTCTCGCGCGCATTGGATCACAGATGGAATCATGCTCACTTTCTGCAATAGCTGACCTCGAATTTGGCCGCACTGCGGCTGGCAAGCCCTTCTGCGACGGCTCTTAGAGTATATCCTGAACGGACCGTAGGGCTAGACGTCAGAGATGTGATGCATATGCTTTGCCTTTTGATGTATTTGCTGCTGTGTAGAGATATGCACTAGTCAAATGCATTCAGTATCTTGGGAGATTCTTTTCAATGGTGTTGCGAAGCGCGGGGCTGTGCGTAATACCATGGGCCCAAATCCTTGAAAATGCAGATTGTTGGGCGAGCGAAGCGTACGTATCATGAGCTGACCCGAACAAGCTGCCGGATCAGATACCGGCCGTCATCCACACTTGGGCATTCGGACAGTATGTTTACTTTCCCACGCCACAAAGCTTTACAGCCCGAACCCTGTCAAGTTGCTTGGAAGTTCGGATCAACCTACAGCCGAGAATATATATATTTTTAACTACGGCGATAGCAATGAAGGCGAATAGCTGGCTGGGAAATCTGATAAAAATGCTTGCGGAGCAAATGGTCCGCGGGCGAACTTGAAGCTCGCTTGAGGCTCGTCCGCGTCTACAACAAATGGTTGGCAGTATCAGTTACCACTGCAGGCGTACTGGCCTCACTTGAGTTCATCAACTACGCAGCATTGTACTCAATGGATGACATACATATATATCCACCCGGCATTACATAAACATATTCTACTTATCAACCTGCTGACGGGCAGGCTGCATGAACCATATTGTAAAGACTACTGGCTTTGGGCCCTCAGGCCGCTCGGGGCCGTCCCTATAGGTATCCGTCACAAGACGGATGGGCTGCGAGCTCTGGAGCTCGACCAGCGGCGCCTTGTCACCGTGCGGCGCGCAGAGGTGCACCACAATGAAGTCCTTCACGCCGAGGTCGCCCGACACGAACGACGGCGCGGCCACATCCTCGGCGCAGCGCACCTCGCCCTCCCAGTCCAGCACCTCCTCGGCGTCGCGCGCGCCAAGGTCGTAGGCGGGCGGGCACCCGACGGCGCGCAGCACGCCCTCGGCGAGCACGACGTTGCGCCACGCCTTGCGGCCGTGCACGCGCGCTCACCTGGCGGAGGAGGTACACGCGCAGCGCGGGCGTGCTCTTCTGCTCCTCCGCAAGGGAGCCGACGGCGGCGCAGGCGTAGGGGCTCTGGAAGGCCCAGGGGGTGAGGTCGTGCAGGCGCCGCGGCGCGCTGGTGGCGGCTGCTCGGCGCTGAGGCCCAGCAAGGCACGGACGGACTGGGTCGGCGCGCGCAGCTGGACGTGGAAGGGGATCGTGTCCGTGAGCGCGTAGATCTGCACGGCCGGTGTGAACAGCTGTGCTAAAAGTCAGATCGAGGCGCTGTGACGGCAAGGAGGGGTAGACGTACGTGAACATCAATGGGGGCGACGCCGGGGCTGCGAGACTGCATCACGGACGCGCTCTGGTGCCATTCCTCCGGTGCGGTCTTGACGGTCGAGAGGAAGGGGTACAGGTCGGGCGAGATGGGCGCGTAGGGTCGCGAGCGCGGATGATACTTGATAGGTATCTTATGGCTATGAGGGCCACGTCAGATACCGTATGAACCTGCTGAGGAGGCTGTACGCACCATTTCTTGGACTTCCAAGAGCCAAGTCGCGGCTTGGTAATAATGACCGACAGGGTGTATTTAATGTCGGCGAATATGCCGGACGAGCCGCTGTGGTGGGCGGAGAAGGAGGGCGGCATTGGGACATCGCCCTCCTGGGCCTCGCAGGTGGCCGGGAACGGGATGTGGAACTTGAGCGAGCTGGGGCACTCTTGCTGCTTCTCGGATCGCCGCCAGAGCTCGTGCTGTTTTGTGAACAGTATCCTCTCAGAGTGGCTTTCTTCAGACATGGACACAATCTGCCGGCCCTCGAGCTATAGTAACGGGAGTAAGCTAAATGTTTGCAGATAGAACGAGTAAGGAGGCTTACCTTGACAGCTACGACGAGGACGCTCGCTGTCCACCTGCAGCTCGCCGGAGACCAGGCTGTTCCTGGCGTAGACAGGGGCGTCGGCGTCCTCCGGTTGGTTGCAGAGGGCGACGGTGAAGTGGCGCGTGCGCCTGGTGAATGTGCCTTGAGGGGGCGCGCGTCAGCGCTGAACGCGCAACGAAGGCGAGCCGTTCCTCGTCTTCGCAAGGCTCCGGTGAGTAGGACGGAGACGCGGTCGAAGGTGAGTAGGATGGCGGCAGGGTCGAGGTCGAGGCCTCGCTGGAGCATGGCTGGGTGTACAACATCGCGCGGGAGGTTGTAGCTGTGTGTCGGGTGGTGGGGAGGTGAGCCTCTGAGTGTAGAGGTGAGTCTCGGTGGGTGGAGGTGAGACTCGGGTGTTGAGGATGTAGGTATAAGAGGCGTGCGGGGAACTGGTTCGAACAGATGAACAGATATAAGAACGCGAGAACAGCCCTGGGGTTAGAGTTGGGACGGACCAAGTTGTGAGTCAGCGCTGGGAAATGACAAGGGGCGGTGCCAAGCAGGGGTGCCCGGCGCATTGGCGACGCCTTTCGGAGCTGAACCCAATTTACTACGTCCGACTTCGCTGACGACGCAGTCACCCCTAAAGGCCTAACCGAGCGGTGGCGCTGCGCTAGTCCGTCCACGGTGGCTCCGCCGCAGGCCGTTTTGTGGTGTAAAGACTCGCAATAAACGAGAACAAAGGGTCAATCGCTGGGTCTGGCTCATGTTGGCCTCGTTCACCGTCGAGTCAAAGGGAGGAAGCGATGCTCGATCTGGCTTCCAGCAAACCTAGAGGGTTGGAAGCCGCGGGGCGTGTTGATCCACGCCGGTCAAGCGCGCACACTGACGCCATAACCGGCCGCCGCGCTTACCTCGACGTCGCTTCGACGACGCGCAACCGGAACCGACTCTGACTCGTCCAACACAGATCGGCCGACGTCTGGAGACAACAGTCGCCCTGGGCCAGGGCATGATCAGGGACTAAGAGGTAAACTTTGCACAGCGGGAGTCACGACTGACCGACCTGTACAGGAGGCGGGGATCCTGAGAGCTTCAGCTAAAGTTGCGATCGTGCATGGACATGGACACAAGTTACGCAGATGGCGGGACGCAGCGTCCTTGACGCTTCAAAAGCGCACGCACGACGAGCTGAGATGAAACGTCCCGCGACTGCGCGCGGACCAATCAGCCAAAGAAGACGCACGGTCGGACGTTGCACGGACAACCAGAAACGGTAAGTGAGGTACTCAGTTGCATCATGTCGAGCAATACTACGTGTAAAAAGAAAATATATTTAGAACGCATTGACGGCGGCCGACTGAGGTCATGGGCTGGCTCAGAGAAATCTGAGTATGCAGGCCCCAGGGGCACAAGATGGCATGCCAACACGAGTAGTTGTGCATGCGAGCTGTGATAGGCTAGACTGCGGTTTGAGGGTCAATTTTGAGGGTCAATGATGGTCAAAATGCTGGTACTGGGAGTTTTTGAATGAACTGGATGATCAAAAAGTTAATTTGTCTTAATGAGCTCTAACGAGGAGGATAGCAGCTGAGACTGGTGGGAGGCAGTAAACTCGTCAGCGTCTACAGTTGCGGACAAGCAAATACGACCAACCTTGTTGAGCGCCAACCCGAATTATTTATGCCAAACTGAGTGCAGAATCAGACTCGGAAATACGAAAGGAGTCGATTGGCACCCTTCCGAAGTTTTTCCCACGAGAAAATGGGTACCGGCCGAATTTTTGACCCATTTCTGCGCTTCCTATGGTGCTGGGAGGCCGGGAAGGGTGCCCCATTAGGTCAAAATTGAGTTGATACATACACTCAAGTTGCGCATCAACGCGACAGAAGGCAGCATCACGACGGTTTCGGGCATTTCTGATGCTTTCTGACGATGCAAAGTAGGCGCTTTGGGCAAAATTACCCTATCCGGTAGCCCTAATGGCTCGATAGAATTTTTGTCCTTGACGGCATCATACCCAGATTCACGAGAGGATTATTTTCCGCATTCTCCCGTGATTTGATTAATGATTTCTGTGTACCGGCGAAATTTTCGGGTACTTTTTCTCAGAAGTCCGAATTAAGATATTCCGCTCGTACCATTCTGCTCCCATAGCCTCAAAGAGCTCGTTTCTGAGGTCAAACTAACTTTCTGTGAAATGTCGGCGTCTGGAAAATTCACTCTCTCAGCGGCGTCGAATTGGTTGTGTTTGCCTGTCCGCAACTGTACGCGGAAACTCGTCAGCGTCTACAGAAACTCGAACTCGCTCGGGAGATGCCGCTGGAACTGGACACGAACGTCCGGCCGGCTGACACTCCCTTCTATCTCGAGTATGTCCACAGAAAAACATTCTCACAATGTTTGCTGTCAGTGGCTTATCTGAGGGCCTGCCATGTTTGTTGCTTCGCCCGTTCTGGCCCGGTTTTGGCAGCCGCTTGCCACGTGGCGCCGCCTCAAACGAAGGATGACGCCCGTGAAGACAAAATAGTACTAACCACAGTTTAAAGACATACATTAGCATGCATTTAGGTCGTTTAGCCTTACAGAAGGAAACAGAAGGCTGTGAGTAATGAGAACGAGGTTGAGATATCGCGCACGAGTTCGGGATTTACGATAAATAAGGCAAGTTTACCGTTATTTACCTTAAGAAAACCTATTCGACGCCCCCAGTCCGAGTCCGAGCACACCGACGCCCAGTACCACTATTTTGTCCGACAAGGACCTTCATACTGCGGCGACTCGACGTGAGTCGAACACTCAAGCGCTCATAGCTGCTTAAAGGCCGTCGGATCGACATCCGAAGTCAACATAAACCGCAGGGGTGCACGTCGCCGCAGTTGGATTATTCACCGTCTTGTATATTAGCTCGTGGGTGATGGCTATGGTGTCATGTACCACGCAAGACTCGGACTCGGACGGACTGTGCTGTAGTCCGCAGGATTCTCGTGACCAGCCACTGCAAAGTCAACCTCTTCCGGAATTCGCTGCGGGCAACATACGCAGTCACTTCTAGGGTACCCACACCGTGTTACTCCCATTAGACCCTGATGTCCGGAGCAGCTGAAGGCAACGGCCGGAAATTACGAGACTTCCAATAAACCTTCAATCATACATGACAGGAAGAGTCAAGAAGGACTCCGAGTCGGGATCGGACCAGCACCAGGCGAAATCACTGGTACAAAGCCTGTGGGAACCCGAACGCCACCGCACGTCAGAGCAGCGCAGAACGGGGAAGTGGATTGCTATCCGTAAGCCTTGAGCTCACTTGAATGGCTACAGCTGTTCTTTTAGTTGATCTCGACTGATGGAAGCTATCTCGGCGCTTTACCTACGGGTTCACTTGTTTTAGCAGGCCTTCAACCGCGTATGCTCTCCCTCATGTGGCTTTGGTTGTTTCTGTGAGGCTTTGGTACGAGTACTAGTGCATTTTATCGCAATTTTGTTGGGGTTTTCTAACAAATTATGAAGGCGAAACGCGGCGGCGAGCCTTGTAGTGGGCAGGCTAAACTTTGCACTAGCCTCGACACCGTCGTACTGGATATGGGCGGTTGCGGGGATGCCGTGACGTGCCGGCGATAGCTCAAGCTACCTAGTGAGCTCGAACTGGGACCCCAGGCCTCAGGTCTTATGGATAGTCATACATTGCTGTCGTCGTCGCAAAATCCAGCTGAGAAGTCTGTCCTCGGGCAAAGGTTGAACTGAACATCCAAGCAACCTGGCATGGCTCGCTTTGTGGCGTGGGAAAGTGGAAAAACTGTCCGAATGCCCAGGCGTGCAAAGCGGCCATTCTTCTGATACAGTAACTTGACTGGGTCAGTTCGTAATGAGCGCACTCTGCGCGGCTCGCATAGCAGTCTGTAATTCATGGAAATGGGCCCATGGCGTCGCAGACAGCCCCCACGCCTCGCCACACCATTGACAGCAATCCCGCGAGATACTGAATGCATTTTGACCAGTGCATATTTCTACACAGCAGCAAATTCATCATTTAAAGAGAGAAACATACAGGTCACATTCGAACGTCTCGCCCTACGCTTTGAGGGCGCCAGTAAGATGCACAGCGCCATGGCAGGTGGGAGCGACAAGCCTGTAAACCATGCCCGACTGCGCAGAATATACTCCGATTTAAGAGCCGTCGCAGAAGGGCTTGCCAGTCGCAGTGCGGCCAAACTCGAGGTCAGCTATTGCAGAAAGTTAGCATGATACCATTCACGATCGAGTGCAAGCATGAGAGAACTCACTGTCGAACCTCTCCCTGCCCGCGGTGTTGGAGCCACAGCTGACGTTGATGTTCTGGTCCGTGTCCTTGGTGGACTGCGCGTCGGCGTATATGGTGCTTCCGGAGAAGTTGCACACATATTCAATGGCGTTGCCTGTGCGAAACAGACATGAGTGATCCAAAGTGCGGCTGCGGACACAAATGAGAAACGCACCGTACTGAGCGGAGACAGCGCCGCCGGCGGGGACGATCGAGTAGTCGTCGAGCAGCGCGTACAGGTTGAGGACGGCCGTCCACTTGTTGCTCCCGCTGAACTTCGCGTTGAAGCACGCAATGCTGTCTCTCTTGGTCAACTCCACCGCACGCTCCTCGATGGGGGCCGCAGCCTCGGGCTCCTTGTAGAAGCGGGCAGCGAGGCTCGCGGCGGGCGTGAAGGACGTGACGTTGCCGGTGTGGTCAAGGATGTACACGCCGTCCTCGCTGTGGCCGGCGAGGGTGAAGCCAGATGTGGCTCTGCCGGTGAGAGGACTGGCGGAGACGGCGGTCGCGACGAAGGCGACGAGGGCACTGAAGGTGAGAGAAAGCGGGAATTGCATGTTTGGTTTTGAAGAGTTGAAGGTGGAGGTGGTTGAGGCTGAGACTAGTAGGCTTGGTCGCTGCTAAACTTGGCTGCTGTTCTGTTGCTGGACGTGCTCTCAGACCCATGCCTTTATACGCCAGCAATTACGGTCAGAAATATGAGATTCGCTGGCTTGCGGTCGTAGTCCTTGTCGGCGGAAACTATCCAAAGACCACGGGATCTTGCTGCTCTGCTGGATCCCCCTGACCGCCTTCCTCCGCCGAAGGTAGTGACAGTGAAATCTGTGTCGAAGCATGTCAGTAGCAGAAGATGTCTGCCTTCCCTATACGACGAACACTCGCTGAATGCGTCGAGAAGTCCTCCGTGGTCGAGGCCCCTATCATTGCCTAGTTTCACGTCGATCTGCAGTACTTCGTCTGCGAGGTGTGGTATTCATGCAGATCAAAAGCTGTGCACTTTCGGAGAAAGGATATTGATCCGAAGAATTACGCTGGCACTTGCAGTGAACGGATATTGAGGTGTTGCAGCCAGTGCAACTATATTCTTGATGTGTAAGAGTGATTGTGCTGCAAGCGAGAGAACAGCGATCTCATCGTAAGGATGATTTTGATTCAGTCATGCTGTATGACTTACTAAACAGGGCTTGTCTTTCCAAGCGATCAATGCCGGGACGTGGAGGGTGTCACAGACGATCAAACCTCCGATCCGCGTCTGGGAACGCAGTCTAGCCTGTCGAAAGATGACACAGCGTGGAGAACGCGTATGTATTGAGTTACACGTTCCCGCACACTTGAATTGGTGCTAGTAGTACGCTTCACTCGATGAGCGGGCCGCGCTGGCACTGGTAACACTGCTGCAGTTAATCAACAGTTGATTGAAGTCGGGAGATGCAGTGCGTACACAATTGTTAGTGCGAAACCGATACCTATTGTTTGTGTCAGCAGCTTGGCCACCTATGCAGCCCACCATCACGCCCTAATCAGTGGGCAGGATCCGGCTCGACAACGCGCCTGATCTGTGATAGATCTGGTGGTTTGTCTTGCCCGTGGAGAAATAGCTGGAGAAATATGCCCAGGCACTGTGACCGCGAGCTCTCCTCGGCTATCCCCGTGTCCCGCCCTTTCTGCCGGCGTTTTCCGCCGCCCCTTCCTGATATGGCTCCGCCCGCCGCTCCCCACTCACTGTGTATCCGTCAGTCGCAATCACTGGCGCGTGTAGCCTTGTGCAGCACACTCATATTTGATTACATGACTTTGTGAACAGTATATAGATAGCAGACTATACTACACAGATATCTATTTAATCTATTACAAGGCTGTAGGGCCCTGCTTAACAAAAGAAAGAACGACATCGCACCCGGCACGCAACGCGAACCAGGCTGCTGGTACACCCCACGGGAGCCATGGACCTGTGTCCTTGAAGGAGGAATTGTTCAGGACGCGCCGTCTTGACGACGACGGCCTCTAGTCCAGGTAGGCGCAGAGGCGGGGAGTCGCGCCCACTGCCACGCCGGCGATGCACCGCGCCGCAAGAGCAGCGCGTGCGCGACAAGCGACCGGCAGACGTCGCGCATACGTCGACACGTCGCGGATATCCTGGTGCCACGGGTCGGCGGTCGCCAACCAAGGGATAACAGCTGCATGAGCGACGGGGTTTGTCCGGTGCTCGAATACAGCCGCGCACCCGCGGAAGTCTTCGCATGTGCGATACCTAGCGGCTGCCAGCAGCCAGCGGCGTCGACGAGCGACGCGTAATGCTGGTGCGCTGGCCTGCCTGTCTTCACGTGCATGCGTGCCGGTTGCGCTGGGGAAGGGCTGACGAGCGGTGCAGCAGCTGAGTCGGCTCACGACGTCGAGCCAGCGGCGAGAAGAGGAAGATGAGTCTAATAAAAGTTAAGAAACCGTTAGTACGACGGAAACCCACCCACGAGCCGTGCACAGCATGGCTGTGGATGACGCGGGCGACGGCGAGCACACAGCATGGTACGGAGACGTACATGTGCTATCTCTGGAGCCCCTCGCGTCCCCGCATCTCCTTCTGCTGTTCACGGTGGTCTTCTTGGTCTTCAGCGGGTCGCCGTCGCCGTTGGGTGGGTGCTATGGCTCACTCACAGCCGGACGGTTGCGTCGGGCTTGTGAGGCGATGGCGGGTGGGGTAAATCGAGCTGTATGCCCAAAGGAGAGCAGTGGTTGTGCACAGGGCACGTCGCGATGCCCTGGATAGGTGTTGCGCCGACCGCGGGGTGGAGAAGAGGAGTTACGTGGTCGGGAGTGAGTGAAACTCGGCGCTCTGTCCCTCGGAATTGAACTCGGCGTTCTCCGAGGCCGCAAGCGCCACATTTGATCGCACCTCATATCGTCCATAGGTGCTTATGGAGGCTCCGGAGAGCCTCGGAAGGTCGCCGAATGGATTCTACGCCCTCGAAAACGGTGAGTAACGTTTTCCATTCAACCTACGCCGCCATACATTAATGCCCGATGGTCTCGGGCATGGATTCAGTGTGTATTTACATGAAACTACTGTGTTTTCTAGCTAGTTTCTAGTGTTTTCCTGGCTGCACAGGACCCTACAGTGCACAGATTCACGTAACAAATATATCAGCAGATGCGGACCATTGCATACAGCTTCAGACTACATCTCTTACACTATCTATCACCTTGAGTCGAACTGTATTCACAAAATTCCGGTGTTCTAGGTTCCCAGCCAAGTATAGGCCACATTGCTCGCCTTGAAGCACAACGAATACTGGTCGCCTGAGATTCATACTTATAGGGGACCTTAATATATACTATACTACGTCTGAAAATATATTCAGGATATTCCGACGGTTGTATCATGTGTTCCAGAGGGTACATCAAGCTAACACTGCGTTTTAGGCGCATTTCTGTAAATGGGTATGCACTGATGTTTCTCTTCGCATTGGTTGTGCGTTCGGTCATGTGAAGGACTTTTAATACTAGTCGGTACGATCTCCGGAGTATCCGGAGCCCTCAAGTACGTTGGTCGGCCAGCATAAATCCGACATACCTGCAAGAGCGCTTTCCTTATAAGGCAATTTGGGGGTCAGGTGACTGCCTATCCGACTTTTCCTACCCTCTATCTTCGTCGTTACGCCGCCGTTTCCTCTCAAATTCTGACACAAGCATATTGAGGTACCTCAGAACCTGTCAGAATATTATTGTATTATTGAGGTAATAAATAGTGCTTTTGTACAGGTCTCCATATGGGGCCACAAGTGGTCAAAATCAATCTTCATACAGTACTGTATGCGCATGGTGCACTTATACACACTCTAAAGGCTGAGAGTGGCCTGTATTCATATGTCTTCTCCTTCCAAAACATCGAAAACAGGAAATGCACATTGGAGCTGCCCTACAGGCTTCAAAATGCCTCTCAAGGCTACAGATGGATAATAAATATGGTAAGTAAATGATGCAATGTCTCAGAAGCTTGAGGAAGGTGAGGAAGGAGGTAAAGTAGCGAGCACAAGTGGTATAGCGGCTGGAGGCGGGACTTTCCCAAAGGGAAGGTGCGCCACCAAGCAGAAGCCTGTCTATAAACCTTATCTCCTGATCTGAAAGTCCTGCCTCCTTGTATATGTGCAAATGCATGGATCACTCTTACATTGTCATGTGCTACTATAGAATACTGCAGTGATAGGTACATTTTACTTGCTCACTGCACCTGGAAAGACACTTCACAACGCTGTACAGGGCCGAGACCGTATACAAGCGACGCAGGGTAAGTCATTGATGGGATATCAAACGGAAGAGCGCCCAGGGATGGCGGGGCAGATCAGATCAGGAGGAGCGCGGAAAAGACCAGATCAGGCAGTAGTGGCGGGAGGAGCCATATCAGGAAGGGGCGGCGGGAGCCGGCGGAAAAGCGGGAAGGCAGAGGGCCGGGGCGGGGCACGGGGATAGCCGAGGAGAGCTCGCGGTCACAGTGCCTGGGCATATTTCTCCAGCTATTTCTCCACGGGCAAGAGAAACGACCAGATCTATCACAGATCAGGCGCGTTGTCGAGCCGGATCCTGCCCACTGATTAGGGCGTGATGGTGGGCTGCATAGGTGGCAGCCTCAACAGCTCATTATCGTGCGCTTATACTTAATACGTGGTGCAGTGTGCGGTAAGAACTCGAGTCGAGCGGCCCAGCTCTCAAAGATCCAACGCTTGAGCTCGCAAGCAGCATCCGTGGCTCCCGGGCATGCGACAGGGATGGAGTGGGTTGAGCACCATATGCAAATTTCCACAGCAGATGTCAAACCGCATGGCACTGTTGGGTACTGCGGGAAATTATCGCAGCTTTGCTAATGAGCAGCAATATTTTAAGCTCCTCCCGGGAATCAGGGCTAGGCCAGCGACTGTGTGAGTCGGATTACCACATTACTTACAAAACATTTCCGCGGATATGAAAACAAAATACTGGCATATCTTCAGTACGTGTCACAGTGATTACATTGATCGAACCAGGGATACGTAAGTAACACCAATTCGATTGAATGGCTATCCCAAAAGCTGCTGAAACGATCTAGTGAAATGAACACATCAAAAATGAGTGCAACTCACCATACCTGCAGTCAGAACTTTGGGATCACTTGAGAACCGTCGCAGAAGGGCTTGCCACCTCGAGTACGACCGAGTCGAGACCATCTATGACCAATGAGTGCAATGACACCTTGAGGCCTATGAGGTTGGCACTGGAGAACACTGTCAAATCTATATCGCCCTGCGGTATTGGAGCCGCAGGCAACGTTGATGCTCTGGGTCGGTATCCTTGGCTGACTGCGGATTGGCACTCAGAGTGTTATCGGATGGTGCACAGATATTCCATGGCGTCACCTGCCACAGATCAATAGTATTAATCACCCGTGCCAGCGCGAGTTCATATGAGAGCGTCCATACCTCGCACAAGTAGCGAGGCGTGTTGCTAAGTGTAGGTGTGACGTTAGGTGGCGTTCCATTTGTTGCTGCCACTGAACTGGGCGTTGAAGCACGCGTTGCTGTTCCTTTTGGCCAGTTC
>JAKOGH010000714.1:0-17221 GCA_024811115.1 Terana coerulea | reverse complement strand
CACCTATGCAGCCCACCATCACGCCCTAATCAGTGGGCAGGATCCGGCTCGACAACGCGCCTGATCTGTGATAGATCTGGTCGTTTCTCTTGCCCGTGGAGAAATAGCTGGAGAAATATGCCCAGGCACTGTGACCGCGAGCTCTCCTCGGCTATCCCCGTCCCGCCCTTTCTGCCGGCGTTTCCCGCCGCCCCTTCCTGATATGGCTCCGCCCGCCGCTCCCCACTCTGTGTATCCGTCAGTCGCAATCACTGGCGCATGTAGCCTTGTGCGCACACTCATATTTGATGACGTGACTTTGTGAACAGTATATAGATAGCAGACTATACTACACAGATATCTATTTAATCTATTACAAGGCTGTAGGGCCCTGCTTAACAAAAGAAAGAACTACATCGCACCCGGCAAGCGACGCGAACCAGGCTGCTGGTACACCCCACGGGGCCATGGACCTGTGTCCTTGAAGGAGGAATCGTTCAGGACGCGCCGTCTTGACGACGACGGCCTCTAGTCCAGGTAGGCGCAGAGGCGGGGAGTCGCGCCCACTGCCACGCCGGCGATGCACCGCGCCGCAAGAGCAGCGCGTGCGCGACAAGCGACCGGCAGACGTCGCGCATACGTCGACGTCGCGGATATCCTGGTGCCACGGGTCGGCGGTCGCCAACCCAAGGGATAACAGCTGCATGAGCGACGGGGTTTGTCCCGTGCTCGAATACAGCCGCGCACTCGCGGAGTCTTCGCGTGTGCGATACCTAGCGGCTGCCAGCAGTCAGCGGCGTCGACGAGCGACGCGTAATGCTGGTGCGCTGGCCTGCCTGTCTTCACGTGCATGCGTGCCGGTTGCGCTGGGGAAGGGCTGACGAGCGGTGCAGCAGCTGAGTCGCTCACGACGTCGAGCCAGCGGCGAGAAGAGGAAGATGAGTCTAATAAAAGTTAAGAAACCGTTAGTACGACGGAAACCCACGAGCCGTGCACAGCACGGCTGTGGATGACGCGGGCGACGGCGGGCACACAGCATGGTACGGAGACGTACCTGTGCTATCTCTGGAGCCCTCGCGACCCCGCATCTCCTTCTGCTGTTCACGGTGGTCTTCTTGGTCTTCAGGGGTCGCCGTCGCCGTTGGGTGGGTGCTATGGCTCACTCACAGCCGGACGGTTGCGTCGGGCTTGTGAGGCGATGGCGGGTGGGGTGAATCGAGCTGTATGCCCAAAGGAGAGCAGTGGTTGTGCACAGGGCACGTCGCGATGCCCTGGATAGGTGTTGCGCCGACCGCGGGGTGGAGAAGAGGAGTTACGTGGTCGGGAGTGAGTGAAACTCGGCGCTCTGTCCCTCGGAATTGAACTCGGCGTTCTCCGAGGCCGCAAGCGCCACATTTGATCGCACCTCATATCGTCCATAGGTGCTTATGGAGGCTTCGGAGAGCCTCGGAAGGTCGCCGAATGGATTCTACGCCCTCGAAAACGGTGAGTAACGTTTTCCATTTAACCTACACCGCCGCCATCAATGCCCGATGGTCTCGAGGCATGGTTTCGGTGTGTATTTACATGAAACTACTGTGTTTCCAGCCAGTTTCTAGTGTTTTCCTGGCTGCACAGGACCCTACAGTGCACAGATTCACGTAACAAATATATCAGCAGATGCGGACCATTGCATACAGCTTCAGACTACATCTCTTACACTATCTATCACCTTGAGTCGAACTGTATTCACAAAATTCCGGTGTTCTAGGTTCCCAGCCAAGTATAGGCCACATTGCTCGCCTTGAAGCACAACGAATACTGGTCGCCTGAGGTTCATACTTATAGGGACCTTAATTATATACTATACTACGTCTGAAAATATATTCAGGATATTCCGACGGTTGTATCATGTGTTCCAGAGGGTACATCAAGCTAACACTGCGTTTTAGGCGCATTTCTGGCATAAATGGGTATGCACTGATGTTTCTCTTCGCATTGGTTGTGCGTTCCGGTCATGTGAAGGACTTTAATACTAGTCGGTACAATCTCCGGAGTATCCGGAGCCCTCAAGTACGTTGGTCGGCCAGCATAAATCCGACATACCTGCAAGAGCGCTTTCCTTATAAGGCAATTTGGGGTCAGGTGACTGCCTATCCGACTTTTCCTACCCTCTATCTTCGTCGTTACGCCGCCGTTTCCTCTCAAATTCTGACACCCAAGCATATTGGGGTACCTCAGAACCTGTCAGAATATTATTGTATTATTGAGGTAATAAATAGTGCTTTTTGTACAGGTCTCCATATGGGCCACAAGTGGTCAAAATCAATCTTTATACAGTACTGTATGCGCATGGTGCACTTATACACACTCTAAAGGCTGAGTGGCCTGTATTCATATGTCTTCTCCTTCCAAAACATCGAAAACAGGAAATGCACATTGGAGCTGCCCTACAGGCTTCAAAATGCCTCTCAAGGCTACAGATGGATAATAAATATGATAAGTAAATGATGCAATGTCTCAGAAGCTTGAGGAAGGTGAGGAAGGAGGTAAAGTAGCGAGCACAAGTGGTATAGCGGCTGGAGGCGGGACTTTCCCAAAGGGAAGGTGCGCCACCAAGCAGAAGCCTGTCTATAAACCTTATCTCCTGATCTGAAAGTCCTGCCTCCTTGTATATGTGCAAATGTATGGATCCTCTTACATTGTCATGTGCTATAGAATACTGCAGTGATAGGTACATTTTTACTTGCTCACTGCACCTGGAAAGACAACAACGCTGTACAGGGCCGAGACCGTATACAAAAGCAGCGCAGGGTAAGTCATTGATGGGATATCAAACGGAAGAGCGCCCAGGGATGGCGGGAACCAGATCAGGAAGGAAGCGCGGAAAAGACCAGATCGAGGCAGTAGTGGCGGGTGGAGCCGTATCAGGAAGGGCGGCGGGAAACGCCGGGCGGAAAGAGGCAGAGGGGCCGGGGGCGGGGCACAGGATAGCCGAGGAGAGCTCGCGGTCACAGTGCCTGGGCATATTTCTCCAGCTATTTCTCCACGGGCAAGACAAACCACCAGATCTATCACAGATCAGGCGCGTTGTCGAGCCGGATCCTGCCACTGATTAGGGCGTGATGGTGGGCTGCATGTGGTGGCTTGGCCACCTCTAACAGCTCATTATCGTGCGCTTATACTTAATAATACGTGGTGCAGTGTGCGGTAAGAACTCGAGTCGAGCGGCCCACTCTCAAAGATCTCAAGCGCTTACCGAAGACGCTCGCAAGCAGCATCCGGTAACTCCCGGGCATCCACGACAGGGATGTGAGTGGGTTGAGCACCATATGCAAATTTCCACAGCTTGAAATGCTCGGCTTAGCGGCACTGTTTGGGTACTGCGGGAAATTATCGTAGCTTTGCTAATGAGCAGCAATATTTTAAGCTCTCCTCCTCGGAATCAGGGGCTAGGCCAGCGACTGTGTGAGTCGGATTACCACATTACTTACAAAAACATTTCGCCGGATATGAAAACAAAATACTGGCATATCTTCAGTACGTGTCACAGTGATTACATTGATCAAACCAGGGATACGTAAGTAACACGCAATTCCAATTGAATGGCTATCCCAAAAGCTGCTGAAACGATCTAGTGAAATGAACACATCCAAAAATGAGTGCAACTCACCATACCCCTGCAGTCAGAACTTTGGGATCACTTCAAGAACCGTCGCAGAAGGGCTTGCCACCTCGAGTACGACCGAATTCGAGACCATCTATATGACCAATGAGTGCAATGACACCTTGAGGCCTATGAGGTTGGCACTGGAGAACATACTGTCAAATCTATATCGCCCTGCGGTATTGGAGCCGCAGGCAACGTTGATGCTCTGGTCGGTATCCTTGGCTGACTGCGGATTGGCACTCAGAGTGTTATCGGAGTAGTTGCACAGATATTCCATGGCGTCACCTGACATGATCAATAGTATTAATCACCCGTGCCAGCGCGAGTTCATATGAGAGACGTACCGTACTGCTCGACGAAAACACCATGAAAGCGAGGATCGTAGGCGAGGTGCTAAGTGTCGAGTACATTGCAAGGACGGCGTTCCATTTGTTGCTGCCACTGAACTGGGCGTTGAAGCACGCGATACTGTTCCTTTTGGCCAGTTCCGGCGCAGATTCTTTAACCCGGGCCATGGCTTCAGGCTCCCTTCGAAACGGCCAGGGAGGCTAGCTGCGGGTGTGAACGACGTTATGTTTCCGGTGGAGTCGAAAATATATAGCCCGTTCTCGCGACCCACCATGGTAAAGCCGGCGGGCGATGCTCCGCCTGGGAGAGCCTCGCGAGACGGGCGATGGGAATAAGAGGCAACGAGCGCTGAAGGTAAGGGAAAGTGAGAGCTGCATGCTTGGCTTGTGAGAACGGAGACTTGTGGTGGTTCTGGCAGGTGGAATTGTTTGTTGCTTGGCACAGGTGTTGTGCAGATGCCTATCATGTTCTCGAGCTCCTGCTTTAATACCCTGAAGGAAATGGCTAAACCAACCTGGGAGAATGAGCAGCAGGCAGTGGTCGCGGCCCCACTATCAGAACTCAAACAGAGAATACCGGTTCTCCGCTGCTCTTCGGCTTTGCATCTGCCCCTCTGGACTGCATTGTACAGAGGTAATGGTAGAGCAAGCTTTGGTGAGGCGTCCCCGACGGCAAATGTTGTCTGGTGCCCTCTGCTGTGGACAGCCGCTCGCTAGGTTGTAGACTATGCCAAATATTGACTTACAGCAGTAGTTCGATTTCACTTTGATTTGAACAACCTAATTCTTAGAGTGGTCTAGTACGTACGCATGTCAACCGCTTTGCATGGTCCTTGGGTGGATGTTGATCCATTTTCTTACACCGCAGGCTGAGGCCCGAGTCCTGATTCAGACCGGTAGAGGGGCATGTAAGGCGTAGCAATAAGTACAAGGAAGATATCTCTCCGTAACCACTGCACAACTACTAGAGGAGAAGCCATGACCTTGTTACATGCATGATTACGAAACATTTGTTTGGAGGACTTACCAGAGTGCATCCCTGTCAAAACCGCGTTTCAGTGCTGAGGGAAGCGAAGACGATCTCAGCCAGCGACAGGCGCAGAACAATCATAGCTCCGGATTCGCGCCCCTGGAAAGCGGTGTGGCATGTCAGAGGAAGACAAAGCCCGGTATAGTGAAAGAAATTTAAGCACATATTGACGCATATTTGGTTTTAGTCGCACTGGAAGACTGCCAGCGCTCGTAAGTCGTAACTCGACAGGCAGGACATTTTGCTGATATAAAGTAAGCCGCAGGCCTCTAGCATGTAAGTTCAAGCGGTTCGCGCCCACGTGCTCGCGGGCTGCTGAATCTGAGACTCGATCAGTATGTGAGCTGAGATACACCGCTGGCCTGTGAGGCTGCGAACTGCCGTACTGCGAATAAGTACTTAGGGGAAGAGTCAGGTTCGGGGATCTGTCGGCAGGAATGGGCGCCTATTGATGCAGCGATTTTTGGGCAGGGCAGAGGCTTGTAGTCACTGCAGCATGCATGTACCCTCACACATCCCAATGAAAGCTACACAGAAATATCGCCGGCTCAACGATGCCTATCGATTGGTCCAGGCAGTCCAGGATTTGGGTGACATTTGGCCACGTTGTAGGGGAGAATTTTAAAAGCACAGGCGCTACGTGCTGTGTGTCGGAAAAATATTCGGAGACTCCCGAGCGGCCGTGAGCGCTCGTGAGGCCCTGAGCCAGAACCGGGCTCACGAGGAGGCGAAATCAGTCATGAGCGCATCTTGAGCCGCCCATGATCGAGGGCGCCTATCATCAGACAACGCGCAACGGTTAAAAATTTGGTTGCAGCCTTACATCGGTTTTCTTATTGTTGTTACTGTAGTAGCTACTTGATCATCGCAGTTTACTTATACTTACTTACCGGTTTACGCTGATTTGTTACTGCTTGGCTTACCTGCAATTTCTTACTCGCATATTCTCAATTACTGAATTATTGACTTTATTACTGAGATAGGTGTCTACTACAGGATTCGAACCAGTGGCTATTGCACGCGCGCGAGGTAAATCATTACTGCTACAACAAAACCACTGCGCCAGGCAGCCATATGGGTAAAGGTAACGACCATAAATATATCCACATTTTATGCACTTAGGCATTTCTCCTGCGACTGCACAGTTACACTGTTCGCTCCTTTGCCGACTTCTGGGCTCCTATACTCCGGTTGCTAGTAATATGGGGTATTATTAGTAGGATAAGCTGGTAGTCAAACACAAGCTCAAAGACCATCAGCAAATGGGCGTCCACAGGCTGTAGTGCTTGGGCTCACTGCACTGATCATTCATCCACAATTTCGCACTTCATAAATTACATGTTAAAATACCCTCAATGCTATCTGCAATGTTAAGAGAGCAATTCCATACCATATCCATAGTCGCTGAGAGTGGAACATCTTCCACTGCAACACTTTAGTGGTTATGAGGGAGCACGCAGGTCTCCGAGGCCATCGCGAGCCATTTCGAGCCAGGCGCCCTTCTCCGGCCGCTCGTGATCGTATGGCGTCGCGAGGCTGCGTGAGGCAGATGCCGAGGGCGTCTCGAGCGGCCTGCTCGCGAGCCAAATATGGAATTTCCGACATGAATTTGTGCATGTTTGTTCGGCCTTCAGCCCCTTAGAAATATGCTCACTCGCTTCGCTCGCTCGCAATAACACTGACTAGACTTGGACTGACACTGTGGGGCGAAGCCAGATTTTGGGCCTGTGAAAAGTGACCGAAAAGCCCCTGAAAGGTCTTCCTTTTCGCCCATTTCCTTCCATATATGGTAATTATAAGATCACGTGATGACAAAAGGAAGGCCTTTCAAACACTTCGGGTGCTCCTAAATCGGGCTCTGCCTGCAGTGAGAGCACATCTGGGACACGAATATATATAGCATTGACTATGTTTTGACCAGTATGCACTACAAGGCAGTAGGTGTACACTGGCCACTGTAGAGGATACAAGACTAACAGCAGACTGTTTACCCTAAAGGCTTGTAAAATAACGACCATAATTGGGAACATGTGTAGGTACAAAAATTGATTTACCAAAGGCATCAAATGAACTTGTAGATTGGCCATAAGCAGCTCAAACAGCATTCTAAGAGCTGTTGCAGAAAGGCTTGCCAGCTGCAGTGTGGCCATACTCGAGGTTAGCTATTGCACAGGATTAGAGTGGTGCCATTTGTGATATGATGCAAAAGCAAGAGAACTCACTGTCGTGAACGCTCTCAGCCCGCCGGTGTTGGAGCCACACTTGACATTGATGTTCTGGTTCGTGACGTCCGTTGCCTGTGCATTGGCATACAGCGCACTCCCGGAGAAATTACACACATACTCAACTTTGGCGTTGCCGGATGAAAGAAAAAAAAGGTGTGAGTGAGGCAATGTGTGCAGGCAAACAAAAACGATGAGATACACCATACTGCGCGGAGACTGCGCCGCCTGCGGGGATCAACAGATAGTCATTGAGTTGTGTGTGCAGGTTGAAGATGGCGGTCCCCTTGTTGCTCTCACTGAACTTTGCGTTGAAGCATGCGATGCTGTCGCTCTTCTCTAGCAACTCTGCATGCTCCTTGATGGGGGCTGCGGCCCCGTGCTCCCTTGTAGAAGTGGGCAGCGAGGCTCACGGAGGGTGTGAAGGGTGTAACATTGCCGGTGTGGTCGAGGATGTATATGCCGTCTTCGCAGTGGCTGGCGAGGGTGAAGCCAGGCGCTGGCGTGGCTAGCGAGAGGGCTAGTGGAAATGGCGGTGGTGGCAAGAGCGACAAACACGCTAAAGGTGAGGGAGAGTGTGAGTTGCATATTTGGCTTTAGTGGTCAAAGCTGAAGGTGGCTGAGGCTTGGCTACTGCTAATCTTGGCTTGCTGGTTGTTGCTGAAAATGCTCTCAAGGGCCTGCATTTTATACTAGAGAATGTAGTAACAAGGCTTGTGAAACTCACCACCAGGCCGTCAGCTCCACTCTAATCCAAACCCGACTACAGAACAGAAGGCTTTCCTGCATTGCACTTGCTTCTGGCCAGCTGTCCTCAGTAAAGGTGTCGACAGTGCAATCTTGCCCGAAGTATGTCGATAGTAGGAGTTGTCCGTTGATTCTACACGACAAACATTAGTTGAATTCGAATGAGTTGAGAAGCCCTCCATTGTTGCAGTCTCCAGGTATAGTCCAGTTTCATGTTAATCTTCACCACTGCCACTACAAGGCGTGGGATATTCACAGATCAAACCTGCTGCACCGTCGGTGAAGGCATATTGATCCGATAGGTTGCATCGGAGCAACTTGAATGAGTGAACATACAAGGTGCAGCAGCCAGCGCATGGAAGGTATGCTACCTAGTCGCTACTTGCCAGTGAGTGAGTCGGTCCACCAGCAAGAGACAGCCCATCACTTTCTCGATTCAGATCCGAGCCAATATGAATCTCAGAGCTGCCTACCACATCAAACAACAGCACCGGACCAGTGGCAGGGACAATCAAAGGTACCTCTAATTTGCGTGCGGAAGTCAAGTGGAAGTGCAGCTTGACATGTCGGAGGAAGACAGAGCTTGGCACATGCATACATCTTGAGCGACATGTCTATGTGCATTTTCACTTGGGCAAATTGATGGCACTTGTAACTCTGAGAGACGAAAACGCCCGAGTTGTGAGATGAAATTCACAGGGGATGGGCACGTCACTGCACGTTAGACTGTGCCTAGGATCGAGTCAGTACCTTAGCCTCTGGTGTTTGATGCTTCAATGTTAAATGCTCACATGCACTATGCTTTAGGCTTCAGTCAGTGGATGACTATCCATAAGACCTGAGGTCCAAGCTCGAGTTCACTAGGAAGTGTCATAAATTTCCCTCAGCGCTAGTCTACAGCGCTTAGAGTGTAACATCAAGTCACGGGACACGTTATCCAGCCGTCACAACAGCGTTACAAGATGCTGATCAGATTGGCCATGCGACGGATGCATGGTTATCAGGGATATGCCTCATACGGACATAGGATCATGGACTCAGTTCTGGATTCATTCTAGACTATGACCTCACTATGAGGTCACTATGACATTGTGTACTGGTAGTGTACAGTAGCTAGATTAGGACATCTAGATAGTGTTGATGTTAGTATGATAGCTAGGTCAGATCTGATAAGGGAGTTAGAGCGGCGGTATGCTCTAGAGCCTTAGTCATGGATCACCTGACTGTATCAGTCAGCACATGGTATTGGAGGTCTTAGATAGTGTCTGGGGTCCCTCTACATATGTATATAAAGAGGCTGGTCTGAGGGCTAACACCCTAGACTCAACAACATCGTTGATTCATATTTCCTCTACTCGCTTTACTCAAAGTCCCCTGCTCTCCCCAACCACTTCAAGCATTCCTAGCAGGTGAGTATTAGAGTTTTGTGATAGGAAGCTTGAGCTGATGTCAGCACGTATTTTTTTTAATAAAAAAAATTCTGTAAATTGATAACAAAGCACGAAACAGACCGCGCATAAGCTCCGGTGGTAATAGATCTGTATCTGCTGGGTCTGTTTGAGTGTGAGTCCGTATGTCCGTGGTTTCAACTTGCCGAGGCACCTCCTCTTAGGATAGATGCCCTTTTCTTTCCCCTTACAGACAGGGAGGGCCGTCTCCGGCGGTACTCTGGCCCAAAAACCTTGCACACTAGGTATGAGAAAACCACTCCATACTACATGTAGTCTCTGAGACTGATATGATCTGGATGAGCATTCTTGCGATACTCATACCTCTTTTCCCGTACCCATACGGGATCAAGCCACATATTGGCCTTGGGTGGTTTTTGTCGGACCTAAGTGGGCCTTTGGTACTTTCGCAACAGGTTGATAAACCTGGCTTTTTCCCTCTTGATCCACTCACTACCTTTAAGCAACAGGAGATCTTCCTTGATTGCTAAAGTAGTGTCCTTATCCTACCCAAACTCGGCGAGGATTTTGTCATTGTCTATATCTAGTCCGAACTTCTTCCGAACACTGTTTGCAGTGTGCCATCCCCACCACTGCTCAAAATTTTGATCGAGTTTACCCCAATTCGCCTTCTCCTGATCCTTCTCCCATCCATAGAGGAGTGCCGGAGCATGGTCTTTGTCCCACGAGAATCGCGCCACTCTGCGCATTCTTCCATGGAGATCTGCTTTGTGAACAGCAAGGGAGTCTTCCTTTCGCACTCCATTATGCTCATCATTGTAAATTTGTTCCTTAAGTCAAGCCACTGGAATGTGGCTACCATCGGGTTCAACTTCAAGAAGAGGGCAATGTCCTCTTCCGTGAAATGCAAAAGACTCTGTGTCGAGCATCAGCATCATGTATAGTGCCTCGCTCTCCGTTTTCTCCTCACTATTTCAAACAATTCCCTATCCTTGAATTGTTTGTTTCCTTCTCTTATAAAGCAGTGCATCCACAATCTGCAATCATATAATATATGATCATGTGTTTCTGCGTCTCCGCTGCACTAGCACTGGGCAACCTTCTCCTGATTGGGGAGATTGATCTTTTGTCTGTATGCTCCATGCAGGAAGTGGTTACTTCTGAAGCGAACGAAGCAGGAATATATCTTCTGCTCTCTTCCCATGGTTTTCAGGTACCAGTTCATGGAGTATTTCCATGTGACATTTGCCTGATCATCTTTGGAGCCTCTATTCGGCACCTGACTAAGTTTTTCCACATTCTTCTGCAGTATTCTGGATCTCTGCGCATATTGGACCACGTCTTTGTGGTTAATTCGTCTATGGGCTGCAGAGCTATGGACTGTGACACATAGTGTGGTTGTATCTCATCCTTCGCCCCTTCTCCCGCCAGTTTGTCGACTTCCTCATTCTGAGGAACATCGCGAGTGACCTCGGGCACCAATTGAGCACAATTTTGTTTCTTACGCTCTTGTCTATCCATGACCGTACAACTTTGCATATCATGACAGCAACCATTTGGGCATTGCCCTTGTCTGGTTTAAGGATGGATTCTATCGCTCCCATATTGTCTGCAAAGACCTGAATGGTTTGGATACTATCTGCAGTGTCGCTAACAGCTTCTTTGATTCCTTTGGCTAAGGCCATCATCTCCGCATCATACAGAGCTGCTTTCCGCACCCAAAGAAACCTTGTTTTGAGGTGCCATCATGATTGTACACCTTCCAGCTTGCTCCTGATCGGAGTTTCTCAAATGACTTTTGTCCTTTTGGGACCGGTCTGTGAAAACAACTCTCGTCGTGTTTGATTTAGTTGCTTCTTCCAGCCTGGGAGGAATACCTCCTTTAGCCATATGAGAAACTCATCTGAGCTCTTCAGAGGCGCTTTAGTGTTTATGCTAATGCAATCCATATCATAATACTCGTCAATCAACCTGTCACTGGGCCGGCATTTAGGATTTACGAGATCGAAGTCTTCATTGCTTATTCTCCCCTTTTGGTCAATGTATACCATAAGGGTGTTCGCATCTCTTGTTTTCCTTTCTTTGTATGGGAAAGGAGCGACTATGTTGGTGAAATTCACCTTCTACTTAGCTGTGAGATGGGCCCTTGTAGGGTGCCCTTTATGCAGTGTTCTTGTGCACAAACACTGTTTGTGCATAAATTTGTCAATCTGGAGCTTAATGGGCAGTAATCCCGCCATTGTCTCCATTGAGCCAATGGGTGTGCTCTTAAAGCCTTCCGTTATCCATCTGGTGCCCCTGTTTTGGGCCAACTGCAACTGACGGCATGCGCCTTTCAGTTCAGACTAGTCTGGGCGCTGACCACAATTGGGTGCCATATGTTATGATTGGCATGACGCACGAAACGTACAGCCTTCTCTTATCTTTAGGTTTGAATCCCCTGTTCGAATTCCCTAGCATTCTGAGGGCATTCACTGTACTACATGCCTTAGTGGCGTAGAACTTAATGTGATCATTAAATGATAGCATCGGGTCTAGGTAAAACCTGAAGTATCTCATTTTGTGAGCCGGTTTTATGGTGTGCATAACTCCGTCTACCTTAACTCTGAGTTTCAGCCCGAGTAGGTCATTCTCAGTCCACTCTTTCGCACTTCTCTTTCGGAAGTGCATAAGTTCTAGTTTGTCTGCTTCAGCACCCAATCCCATTCAATTGAGTCCTAACATGACTTCAAAATACTGCTTTCAGCAGTAGATTGTTATATTTCAGCTGGTCTTTCGGTTTGGATGAATCCAGTTTTCCTGCTACGATGGATGAGTCTGTCATCCATAAAAATTGAATGGTCATGTGACCATTTGCTGTTATCTCCTTGGGGGTCCAATCATACCTTAGCACGTGTACCTCACCATTGTGTGATATTTTAATGATGTGCTTTGTTGCTGCCACCTTATGCAACCACAGCGCTATATAGTCCGGTGAGTATCGAGGGACAGAGCTGATCCCTGCCCAACACCCGTCAAAAAAGTCCGTGGGCTCTATCTGTCCAGTACAAGGGGTTCTCTTGTGAGGCCCACCACATGTCACTCAACTTAGCCAACATGTGTCACTGGGTATCAACTTAAGCCTGAACTATACGATTCAGACCGACAGAGGATTTAGACCTCTGGGCTGGAGATGGGGAACTAACCCATTTTGCCACAGCTTGCTGGGTGTCATACTACTCAAGAGGTCACCCTTCCTTGGATCATCGTGTGTTTCACTTAAACCCTAGCCCAGGGTTTGCCAGCTTCCCATTCCTTGGCATACGGTTTGCTGATGCCATCAAGCGCAGATTCCCAGTATATCCTCGGTCTCTGTCTTGCCATGGGTGACCCAGATCATAGGGTCCAGGAGTAATGTATACCCATGACTAATGTCCCTATTAGGGAGAGGGGTGGCCTGTCAATTACATCGGCTTGTTATCTGAACTATGCCCCTTTTTATCGACCCCTATCTTTTCAGACCCTTTCAGGCTTCAAACTGTTCCAGCATGTTGAGGGAATTCTGCCGTGCAGCCCAGTGCGTTAGAGTGAACAGCCCAAATTAGGAAGGTGACACAAGCTTCTGTAGCCTTCTTTCACACCTCCTTTACTAAGGGAGGGCTTGTATCATGGGACATGGTTTAACAATGCTGCCACGTGTGGGTTCGAGTTTCTATAATTATCTTTCGCACCTCCTTTACCAAGGGAGGACTCGAACACCCAGCCTTTAGGGCGGCTATGACCTCACCCAAGGACACAGACCTAATGGCACAAAGACAAAGACCGCTAGGCTACTGTGCCCGACGTCGGCACATCGCAGCATCCATGCAGTACTTATCCAGTGCAGTAGTGTCTCGGCAAGCGGAAAGTTTAGCCCACACGCCGCAAGACTGGTCGCTGCATCCTGCCTTTATGTTTGGTCAGAAATCGTCAGGAAAATCGCAGTAAAATGCACTCATGCTGAAACTTCACAGAAAAAAACCAAAGCAACGCGAGCGACAGCACACGCGGCTAACGGCCTACTAAAACCAGCGAGCCCGTAAGTGAAGCGCCGGAATAGCCTTCATCAGCGGAGATCAACCAAAAAGCCTACCTGTAACCACTCGTGACTCAAGTGAGCCCAAACCTTACGGACAGCTATCCAGTACCTATCGGGTACGGTGATGGCACACGGCCACGGTGGCTGGAGAGCAAGCTCGAGAGTAAGCTCGGCGAAGACGCTTGGCCGGCCTGGATGGGCCCACATCAATGTTCGGAAGATTCCGGTGGCCATAACAGGAAGGTCAGTAAGAACGAGATAAAGTTTCGGTAGTCAACGATTCACCGAACGCACTGTGTTCCACAAGCTCAGCGATGAGAGGCAGGGAAGGGCAATGGCGTGGAACCTGTGTGAAATAAGGAGGCGGACCTAGCCATGCATCGCCGCGTAAGGTTTGGTTAATGCTTGGATTTCATTCAGGAGTGACTGAAGACATGTCAAAATTCGGATCCCTGTACACATGACGGTGGTATGTAGTGACACCTTTTCGCATAATCTTCGCCGTACATATACGATGGTTTCAAATCTCATACATCCCCAAAAGATCTATCACTGCATCAATATGAGCAGAGTTCAATGGACTGGAAAGACTAGGATACGAGCGACCATAAACCCACGAGCAAACTCCATCCGAATTACATCCGCCAGACGAAGATTTAACATTCGCCTTGGCGTGGCGCACCGCATTAATAGCTTCAGGGTATGATCGCAGAATGCATGTCACTGGCAAATGAAGGAGCGCCACAGACGAAGCACGCACGGCGGATGAGTCACGGATAATCTGCGGTGAAGCGCGAACCATGGACGCGTCGCCCCGCGAGACGCGTCCTGTCCCGAGCATGATCGGAAAACCATGACGGCTGGGCAGGCAAAGGGTGTCCCGCGCCTGGCGCGCTGTCACGGCCGTGTAAACTTCGGAGGGGCTGCGATGCGCTGCGTTGTGAAGGGAAGCAACGGCGGCCGAGTGGTGAGTGCTTGAACGTTGAACGTTGATCTTGCTGACGGTGGACGTCCGAATGTTGATTTTTGCAGCACACCAACTTCGTCAGATGGATTTGCTAGGGGCTGAGATTATAGCACGCGGTTGCCCACGGTGTCTTTTAAGATCGAGGATCGTCGAGCCGCAGGAATAGGCGTCAACGCATGATATCGCCGTCGCCCCCGCTGTCGAGATCAGGGGACACGTCAGATATGCTGCGACGGCGAAGCCGACGCCACTCCACCTGCACTTGCCGCGAAGTGCAGCCTGTGCAGCAATTTCGCGTTGATGTGCGGGGTGGGCACTGGGCCGCCCGACAGAATACCGCCGAGTGCGCGCATCGGGCGTGCCGACGATCCTATGGATGCGGGCTTCTATCAGGTCATGATGACGAGGGGCAGCACCGGGTTCACGCTGAGTGACCGAGGAATTTTCCAGCGGTTCGAGATGACCTGCAACGCCCATAAAGCCTGAGATTTGGGCACCGCTGGGCTCTTCTGCATCAGCCTGGGCCATGCACGTGTAACGGCGTCGGCGTGCACGAGCTCTTGCATGCTTGACGGTGAAGTCGCACGACAGAGGTTTCTCCGCGAGGTGCTATACGCGCAGAGGCTGGCATGCCCTGCCGTCACCATCGAGAGGCTTCGGCAGACTGTGTGGCAGGTTTATGTGTTTGATGAGGGAGAAACAGCGGCTAAGAGTATATTAAACTTAGAACATCGACTAGGAGAACTTGTCACTTAATGTATACACACTCGCTGCCTCCAAGACAGTGATCCACAGTAAATCCAGGACTTGCGCGGGGGAGGTGGTTGCACCGGAGTCCATTCAAATTCGAGGCTCATTTCCGGCAAGACCCCGCGCCCGTCCTTCAAAATCATACGGACCGGCTCGCCAGCTGCCGTCGGGAGGCGTCGAAATAGGCCCTCGGCAAAACTCGGGTCGCCCTTCTGTGCAGGCTGCCTCGCGACAGGCGAGCAGAAGCCCGCGTAGCCCATGGGGCGGGAGACGTCTAGGCAGGTGCGAGCTCCTACGAGCTCCTGGCCCTGCCTGCGTCTGGAGCAGCTGCGACTGCGAAGGGCGTCCGCCGCGTGGTTCTGTGTGCGTCAGCGCGGGATCGTCTGTCGACCGTTGCAGGCACGCTACGTCGAGGGTGCGCATGTATTCCAGACATACCGCGTTTGGGCGGCGGCCTGGAGCAGGCCGTGGGCGCGGGGGCAGACTCACCGGAAAGGGTAACCCGGGGTACTAAACACCGCAAGTCCGGGCATCTGTGGGGAACATGCGCTTCCCCAGAACCGGAGGTGCGGGGGCTGTGGCTATAGTTTGGACGGCTGAACTAGAGAAGCACGGCGGTGATGCAGGAGGCACACTGATGGCCCGGGGAATACCGACAGCATGCTAGTATTTGCAGTGTGAAGTGCCGTCGAGGAGTCGTGCAGCGCTGCAGCCTCACGATGGTGTGTGCAATCGACGGATGCAGCGTGATAATGTTCACGAGGGGCGGTAGCAGGCGGTTGCGCAATAGCGGGGTTACAACAACGTTCCTAAGGTGTTCCAGACTTGAAGACGACTGAAAGAGACTGTGAAAGCGCCTTCAGCCACCCCGAAGACAGAAAGCGTCCTATAATAAAAGTCAATGGGAAACAGAGCAACTTGAAACGTGCGTAGGCCACATAACCACAACCTCCTGAACGGAGATTAGACTTGCGGAGGTTGTTGAAGGGTTGCGGAAGGAAAGGCGCAATCAGATGAGAACACATGTGAAAATGACGAAGCCCGACGATGACCTACGAAAAATCGCAAGGATCGTTCGCGCCATCTGCTAAGGTCCAGGGGGATGTCTTCCTCGAGGGTCATGGCGAGAGGCGTCTGGCTATCTCTGATAAAGGCCCCGCTCGTCGTATCTCTGAAACAGCGCACGAGCGTCAGGGGCTGTACAAAGGTCCAGATGCAGAGGCCTCTGGGGAATACCCTGGGATTTGCGGAGGATTTGGGCTGGAGCTGGAGGACCTGCTCGGTGCTCGGAGTCACTTGCAAACGACGGTTGCCGTATTGGGGATGCCGCCGTCGTGGCAAGGCGTGCTTACATACGCAGGATGCTACCATAAAGGGGGAAAGCGCAGTGCCGGAGCGCGGCGGTAGCGGGCGAAACCTTATCTCCATTAGCGCCCGCGTGCGTCTCCGGTCGCAGCCCGACAAACAATTCTTTTCGTCCATCCTCAAAATTTACCTCCTTATTTTGGCACCCCGCCATCCCCAACGCTCTTCTGAACCCCCACACCCCGCCCTCGACGCTGCCATCCCGCCCTCGACAACGACCGACGCCTCTGGAGCGGTGTAGACCGTGCGTGTCCTCGAAGCGTTCCGAGCTCGGGGTACTTACGACGTACAGTCGCAGCACTGCGCATCTAGATCACCTTCGTGGTTACTCCGGATACCACGTTCTGCGGTGCCCCACGGCTGCGTGAACCACACCCCGCTCGTCTTTACGTCCATCTGCAACAGCAAGGCAAATCACCGCCACCATCTTCACAAGCCCCCGCATCCTCTTGGGCGTCCTCTGCGGGGAATCTCCGGGCCCTCGTCTTATTCTACGCCTCGATTGCCCCTGGCCCGCCACCTTGTCCGTTAACCGTCATCTTGTCCCCCTTCCACTCAATTGCGCTTCTACCACTCTCTATCCGCCGGCCTCTCCCTCCCACGCGCATACCGAGTTCGCGAACATCTGACAGGAAAACCCCATCTCATTCATTAGGAGTTGAAAGCGAGGCATCATCTGGCTCCGTGAGTCTGGGTCGC
>JAKOGH010000713.1:0-18013 GCA_024811115.1 Terana coerulea | reverse complement strand
GATATTTCATTTCCCATATGATGGAGCTTCTCCTCGCGCTATCAGCTACTGGGTGCGGAATGACGTTCCTGATACACCCATTGAACACGAGACCATGCGCCTGCTGGGCCGTATATAATACTCATACATTACCGTTTGTTCCAGGGCATTGAGAAAGACATCTCACATCTTGCGCGCAATCTCAAAATTGGTACCAACTCCCATGCAGCAACCGCCCATCACGTACTATGCGCTCGACCTGGAGAAACGCGAACTTGAGCGTACGCTCTCCCAGCTCTCAGAGTCTGAGCTCGGCGCCGAGCTCTCGGGAAAGGTTGCTACCAAGGGACTCTGCGCGACGTACGATGATGGCCTCGCCTTTATCCAGGACGGCGGCCTGCAGGGCCGTGACGACATGACGCACATCTCGACAAAGTTATGCGATCGCTACAAGCTCGAGCGGGTAAGCGCAGACAGGGACACATCACCCAGCTCTTCTCGCAGTGGCGATGCGGAGGCGACTGACACCGAACCCACCGATTCGGAGGTCACGCCACCGTCCACCCCGGCTCCGAGCGATCGCCGTTCCACCTTCTGTTCCTGGGTTCATCGCTCGGCAACTTCGGTCGAGGCGAAGACGTCGGATTCTTGCGCTCGTTGCCCCTCGAGCCGGGGTCTGGCAACACGCTTCTGCTTGGCCTCGACCACGATAACGACCCCGAGACGATCGAGCGCGCTTACAACGACTCCAAAGGCATCACCCGAGACTTCATCTTGAATGGCCTGAGAGGAGCAGGTCGTACTCTCGGCGACGAGGCCCTCTTTGACGAGAGCAAGTGGGAGTACGTTGGGAAGTACAACGAGCACCTCCGTGAGTACTCTTGTCTTATAGTGGGAACCACGGTTCTGATTGATGCTCAGGTCGTCACGAGGCATACTATATGTCGAAGGTCGGGCAAACTATCGTGGACCCTGCAACGGGTCAGACATTCGATTTTCTCCCTGATGAGATGGTCCGCGTCGAAGTTTCCCACAAGGTACGTTTCATTTGGCTGTCGAGTGACTGTGTGCTGAACGTTGGCCGTAGTACTCGGAGTCGGATGCGTACAAGTTGTTCGCTGAATCCAACCTTCGCCCCGTCCATCGCTGGACCGACAGCGCTTCCCGTTACTCGCTTTGGCTCTTGGAGCGTCCTCAGTTTGTGTTCCCTCTGCTCTCAGTACCGAGCGCACAGTCCACTCCGTTCGGGATACCGACTCTTCAGGAGTGGAATGATATGTGGGCAGCCTGGGACTTCATCAATAGGCGCATGATCCCGCCGTCGATGCTATTCCAGAAGCCCATCGACCTCCGCCACATTTGCCTCTTCTACCAGGGCCACATACCGACGTTCCTGGACATTCACCTGTCTAGACTGCTCCAGGAGCCCCACACGGAGCCCGAAAACTTCAAGGTGCGTGCACAGGCTGTTTGAGCATTCAGGTCTCGCTCACCGAGTGTTATAGTATATCTTCGAGGTGAGCAGGTTGCGCTCACAATCCTCATTTTGTCTCGCCGATACTGATTATCTTCAATTTTATATCAGAGAGGTATCGACCCTAACGTCGACGATCCCACTCAGTGTCACGTATGTCAATGCACTTTCCCGCTCTCAATGGCTCTAACAAATGCGAAACTTAGCCGCACTCTGAGGTTCCTCAGTCGGATGAGGACTGGCCATCACTTGGGTCTATTATGACTTTCCAGGACAGGGTGCGCGAGCGCGTTACGAGACTCTACGCCAACATCGCATCCGGCAAAATCACCCTGACCCGAAAGGTTGCGAGAGTGCTCTTCATGACGCTCGAGCACGAGGCGTTCCACGCTGAGGTGAGTGCTCATCCTCAACTCGTAGACTGCGACTGAAGCCAACTCGTCGACGCAGACTTTGCTTTACATGCTCCTCCAGCGTGCCGGCACTGGTACCATTCCCCGAGTAACTTTATCCCGCCTGCGTGGGACGTCCTCGCGCAGTCGTGGGATGCGGCGTCCAAGCCATCGTCGAGCGCGGTCGCCCTTGGGCCTGCAACCATCACGCTCGGACACGATGACGACGAGGCCGACGACGAGTCGACCGACGTCGCCGGACACGAGTTCGGCTGGGACAACGAGCACTCGAAGCGGGACGTGCACGTCGGCGCGTTCCGCATCGAGCGGCGGCCCGTCACGAACGGCGAGTTCTTCGAATTCTACATGGACCACAAGGGCAAGGGGAAAGTGCAGTATCCCGCGAGCTGGGTCGAAGTCGACGGCGAGACCCAGGTGCGTAGTCGTTTATCCTTACATGACATTCACACGACTGATGGACGTCGCAGGTGCGCACTCTGTACGGCCCGGTGCCCATGAGGATAGCGCGGGACTGGCCTATCATGACCTCGTGCGACAACTTGTCGACTTACGCGGCAGTCAAGGGCGGACGTCTCCCCACTGAGCCGGAGCTCCGTCTCTTCTTGGACAAGTTTAACTGTGGCTTCGAGGGCGGTGCCAACGTCGGATTCCGCCACTGGCACCCTACTCCGTGAGTGATGCTTACTGTGCCTTACTGAGACGTATTGACGTGGTTGCCAGAGCCACTACTGGGCTGGACAAGAACGGTGGGACAGGGCATAACGGTGGCGTGTTTGAATGGACCTCGACTATTCTCGACAACTACGAAGGCTTTGTCCCTTCGAAGTTGTACCCTGGGTGCGTGTGCCTTTGGTAACATGCGTTGCTGAGATAAGCTAACTCGCGGTGCAGGTATTCCACGGATTTCTTTGATGGTCACCATCAGGTTGTCGTACGTACACCGTGTTCACGATCTGTCGTACGGTGGTGCTGACATGTCACATCGTTTAGATTGGCGGCTCGTACGCTACGATCCCTCGTCTCGCCGATAGGCGTACCCTACGCAACTACTATCAGCACAACTACCCTTACGCTTGGGTTGGTGCACGCGTCGCGTATGATGCCTAAATTTCAGGGATTTGTCTCTACGATTGTATCCTTTGTATTATATGCACAAACTGAAAAGATATTCTGTGCCTGACCAGTAACCCACCGACTGACGATGTTTTCCACGCAAGGTGATGATAACTATGACTGGAAGTTCTCGGCAGTCGGGACGCCACAATGCTTCGTGTGCACAAGTGCTTACAGTCAGTTCTCGCTCGGTTGACAGGCTGGCACGCACATGGTAGCAAGCATCGGGGAGCTCAGAGTAGGCGATTATGGCGATTCTCGAGTAGAGTACAGACTCGATTATTTGACGGCTAAGAGCGATTTATACGAAATACGGAGAACAACGTCCTTGCGTGCTCCAGCATACTAGCTTAAATCTAACATCACTCCATTCAAGTCATCAGCGGCTGAGTGCATCAAGCTTGTGGCGCAATGCAGGATGCATCGAAAGAAAGGTATGGGCTATGGTACAACAGACAACGCCTGCTACAAGTGATCGGATACAAATACAACAAAGAGCTCTCGGTGGGCATGCAACTGCCCTCAACAAAACAATTGTGGGGCGTCAGCTGCATGACCGCGAAGGAGTTGACGTGTGACGCACCTTCAGTGCTCTTCCTTCAAGGGGTGGGAGTGAGAGCAATAACCGCACAAGCGGCAGTGCAGGTGCCCAGTGCTCCATTGCAGGCTACAATGGCCGGAGGGGCAAGCGGGGCAGCGATGGTCCCAAATGTGAGGCCGGCCGCGGCATAGCATGCAACGGCAACAGTGTTGCATCCTGTGCGATGTCAGCAGCAGGCATAGTAGACGCAAGGGTCCCCACGCACCGGTCTGACATATGCCATAAGCAATTAGCCCCGCGTTAGCACCGGTAGCCATGAGCGGGATAAGGAGAGCGAGGGTAAACTTCATGTTGAGTTGGGTGATGGGGTAATAGGCAAAGCTTGGGATTGGGGAGTTGCTCTCTTCTGAGGCTTATATGTCGCCAAGGAGGCGAGCGTCTGTATGTCGGAGGCTCTCTTCGAATGACGAATGACGCTTCGTGAAGTAGTTGTTTGACCGTTTCCAGTATTGTACTTGCCTATTGCGGTAGCTTCATCATGAGAAGCAATGAATGGCGGCCGCGATTGCGTCATGTACACGGTCATGTACACGGCACCGCACAACATCGGTCGATGATCACTGCGGATGGAGTTCAGAATAAGACAGTGACAGAGTCTAGGCTTCGAACTCACGCTTCGCAGGTCACCACCACCTATGATATATGAGTCCCAGCGGAGGAATTTGAGTCGTGTTTTGTGGTCCGAGGCAGACCACAACGACATATTGCAGCGGCGTCGGGTGGATAGGTAAATAGTGTAGCTTTCTCGTAGTCTGCCAACTACGCACGTTGCAATATATAAAAGTGAGTGAGTCGATGACTGGTTGCCGCATCGGTAAGACCTGTACGTACCGGTATGACAACACATCGCCACCTGCTCTAAGCGAGTCGCAGCTTTGGTAATCTAGTACTTATTAATTCATAAAATGAGACGGTATGTTACTTGATAGTTTGCGCACCTTTGAACTCTTCGGCACGCTTGCGTCACTGTCAGTTTGCTGTACTCTTAGACTCGAGTTCATATACATCGGCGCTCGCCGTCAGCGGCGACTCCCGACGACCTCCGACGCCCGCCTCGGCCCGGCAACCGGTCAACCGGTCGCATGCGGCGGCTTACTCGGAAGCGGCGCCGACGTCCGTCGTCCGCGCCTTGGTATGTATAACCTTCCATGGCACGAAATGGTCAGACAACCTGAGCAGTATGAGCAAGCATGGGTCGAGCGGCGAGGCAGCTCTGTCCAACGCTCGAGTGTCGACCGAACCTGCGAAACTGCACTCCGAAAGGAACGCCATGGGCACGGGAGCCCGCGACATTGATCACGCACTCTCCAAGCACTCGCTTTATAAACTGGCCCCTGTCCAGCCCTGGCCCTACATTCCCACTCCTTTCTTCTTCCCTCTGGCGACCTCCCAGCTCTAGCTCAGTATCTCCCATTTAGCAGCCACCCAACATGCCGTTTATCGATCTGAAGACCAACGTCAAGCTGAGCGACCCTAACGCTTTCATTGTCGACTTCTCGAACGTGAGTGGAACGCAAGGATCTGCAGGGGTTACGGCCGCTGATTCCCTGTTTTGATGCTACAGTTCTGCGCGGCACTCCTCAAGAAACCTCTGTCATACATCGCCGTGAACTATGACTACAAGGAATATCTTGCATGGAACGGGACTACGGACCCTGCGTTCATCCTGAGCGTCGTGAGTACCTGTCCAACCGCTTGAAGTCAGGAGGCTCACTAGTTTTGCTTTCCGTCATTGCAGATCAGCTTGGACAACATCAGCCCCGAGCTTAACGAGAGTTACAGCCAGGCCTTCTTTGAGTACCTGAACGAGAAGCTGTCGCTTCCCGGAAACCGAGGCTACATGTGCGTCCTCGCTCCCCTCTTCGATGTTATGGTGTTTTGACCCCAATCTGTGCCAAACAGCGCTTTCACTGACCCTGGAAGGGCAAATCTCGGGTGAGCTCATATGTTGCGCTTTCATCTGTTGTGAGCTGACTCCGGAGCGCATGCGCATCAGCCACGAAGGCACCACGTTCGCCGCAATCTTCGGCAAGAAGTGAATGGAGGAGCAGAGACGCAGACGACCAAGCCGACGGAGACGAATCCGAAAGGAATGGCGGAAACAAGAATACCATGTATTATATCAGTGTACCCTTACCGATACAACCCGAGGAAAGAATATTTGGCGAAGTTAACGCTTGCCCCTGGAAGAAAGTGATAGACCTTTTGACGGACTACCGAGGTGCGTGTGATCAGCAGAGTGAGAACTTTGAGTGGGATGGATGTAGGTCGTCACGGCCGGCAGTATGCTCCAGCTTCAGAAGGCCATGAACGCCTCAGCTGCTCACAGTGTGAAGTTCAACCATACAGTACGTGTCCAAGTCACTCACCAACTCTCCACAAGCTGAATAGTCTTCTTCAAGACGTTAATTTACCTCCGTATTCGTAGTGTCGTCGCTCATTCCTCCACTGCTGTCGGCTGCATGTGGCAGGTCAATTAGGACCTGAGACACTTAAGGCCGTCGGCGCCATTAATCAAGCCTGCGGGGTCCAATGGGGTACACGCGCCATGGCCAGCTCCTGTTCGGCTCGTCCGTAGTGCTTTGCCTTCGTCGCCGTCGCCGCCCCTTCGCGATCGTGTACGTCTGGCCCATTGTGGGCTGCTCGCTGCGACTGTTCCCGCTTCTGGGCATTAGCAGGACGCCCCACACCTCAGCCCTCGTACTAAAAGTCGTTGGGAAGTCGGTTCATGGTGTATGCATATGACTGTATGCATGCTCGCGGGAAATGATGAGGAGAGCAACGATGCTCGACGAATTGCTTTGCGTGACGTGGTGGTGCTGGACACTACTTACTGAGGTAGCGGAATTGTGGGAGTCGAGCCTGGGAGACAGGCGACCTTCATGCTTCACGCTGGACCTGAACGCGAGCTCACGCGCACGGTGGGAGCAAGCAGCGAATTTCCATTGATAGCTATTATATATAACCTCTTTCGAGTCCACGAGCGTCGATGCTTTTGTCCAAGAGCGCGGGGAAAGCCACGCCGACATCGCCGCCGGCACTCACGGCGCAGGGACAGTATTTCTCCAGGTTTGGCACGTCCCAGGCGGCCATGACGTCGGCGCCCGTCCGTGTAACCAACCTATACAGCCGCTCCGAACAACATCCCCGGCGCGCACGACGGATATCCCGAGCCGGCGCCGCAGCGCCTCGGTAGCCTCGTGGAGCCGGGGACTTTGAGGCGTCAACTAGCATGGGAACGTGCGCCCCGATGCGTCGACGCCCAACCCTGCCGTGCAGATTGGGTTCTGTGGCCGGCAGCACATGATGTCAGTGCACGCCCCGGGGCGGGCAGCGGCGGTGCTGACCTGCTGGAATAACGCAAACGACGTCCATGAGAACGGGCCTGGCCTATCGTGCTGACAGACACAATGGAGTTGCGCGGAGGGGGCGTCGTGCCGGTTTCTAATCGCACGAGCTCCGTGCCGTCGCCCGTGGGGCTGGACGGACGTTTGAGGTACAATAGGAGAGTTGTGAACTATTCGGGTCGAGTTTCTGGTTTATGCGGGTACCATGCGGACGGTCTGGACAACGCCAACAGTGGCGACTTTGTCTAGACTGTCCGTTGGGTCCTGTTATTCGTGGAGAGTGGCTGAATCTATAACAAAACTTCAGTGTCTGGGCGGGAGAAGTATATTTGTTATCTCACTGGGCTGACAGACTGCAGCACAGCACGAGAAGCTTCAGTGACAGGGTCACTGAATATGTGGATTCCTAGATAGATGTAATGATTTCTCCGCGAGTGCATCATAGTCAGAACTCGGGAAGCCTCACTCCGAAGCTAGGATGCCTCATGCATCTGGTTCATGAAAATATGTCTCGTCTGCGGAAGTATTCCCTTCGCCTTTTCGCCATGATTGAGTATGTTGATGGTGATAGGCTTCACCGGCACCGCCGAGAGTTGGCGGAGCGACGCTAGTGAGAGAAACCTAGAGGTTATCAGCACCTCCGTCAGCTCTTTGTGGAGTGCATGCGGCACGAACGACGTACAGCTGTTGTTCTCTTGCTCAGTTCAGGAGCTTCAGTTCATCTGCGGGTGAAATGGAAGTATGAGGCCATGCTGGCCGTTTACTGCGGCGAGAAGCATGTGTCCAGCGTCTTGAGCTCGCCACCCAGTGCATGCGGCGGCTGTAGAGGACCAGCGTCCGCGTTGTAGATCGTTCAGCGTTCTGAGGACTGCGGAGCGACATGGATTGAGCGAGAGTTGCCCGCTCGGAAAAGTTGCGATCGAAAGGATCGCCTGCCGGCATTTTGATGGCAAAGTCCATAAAAGGCAACGAGGAGATAGGAACGTTCGGAACCGCCGGCTTGCACCCACCTGCATGTGTTCACCGACACCGACCACCCACTGTCCCGCCCTGACCCCACGCACAAGGTGCAGGAGCAGTGTTGGATAAGGTATAATGTTTAGAGGGCGGGCTGAATGCGGCAGGTTGATGTGCCTGGTTGGCACTGCAGGAAGACCCACAAGAAGCAGGGGGTAAGTAACTTGGTAAGGGCATAACAAGAACGCTACTTACCCACTCCGTGTAGAAGCACTGCGGCACATGACAGCGGCCGACCTTGTCTGGCCCCAAGCTGTCTTCTGCCATCCTGGCTATTGCGTTATGTGAAGCTCTTGCCCCGGATGGGGTGTATCTCCATGACGGCCGTCTATTTTCGTATCTGCTGGAGTCTCGAAGGGGTGGGTCCCAGCTTCCTTTCTCCTCTCTCTCTGCGATGACGCATGTCGCCACAGAAGCGTCCCCAAACCCGTCCATCTTCCCGCAGCCGCGGACCTGCGACCGCTCGCATTCCGGAATGCCATCGCTCATCAGAGCAGTGGCTCGTCACTTTGGCACAGGACCCCCGAATATGGGTCTGGATGCCTGTGGTCCGAACGGACAAAATTTTGGATTTTGACCCCCCCTATGCCTGATTTTTGGCGGACAAAATGGCCCAAATTTGGCCGAAGGCCTGTTGGTTGCACGGACGTCCGGTGAACCGCGTACGGATGCCTGTTGTAGCACGGACAGCTTGAGCGAGTTGGGAGCTACGCTCAACGCATTGTGCATGTTGTGGTGGTGTTGTGGTACGTACTACGGCGTCCTATGGGAATAAGTCAGGTGGTCGGATGTTCGACTCTCTTAGGTGGATCTTTCGGCATTAATTTATGGTCCTCATTCTCTTTTGGCGACTACTCATTCTCGTGACGGACAGAAAATGGGCACACACCAATGTAAATTCTCTCTCATACTCATGCTTGCAGAACAAACTATGATATATAAAGACGTCGGAGCGAAAAAATTGGTGAAAACATCATTTTGGAAGGCCTGTGGGCCCAAAACGGACAAATTTGAGAAAATCTGATCCCTGTTGCAAGAACGGACAAACCGCGGCCGTAGGCCGCGGAACCTGTTGCGAAACGGACATTTAGGGCACAGTTCGCGTTGACATTTTGGCCTAAATTTGGTCCCCAGCCAACAGGCATCCAGACCCATATTCGGGGGTCCTTTTGGCACTTGTGCCAGAATACGGCAGGCTTGCGACATTATAAAACGGTCGTCATAAGCTGCTTCCCTTCCCCACCAAATCCCCACCTCCAAAGCACTCTTCCAACAACAACCTCACGCCCCCCGCCATGTCTCTCACCGCTGTTCCATTCGTCGCCCGCGTCGTCGGCCGTCAAGGCCGCGAGATCGTCGCTCGTGACAAGGCCAGGGCCCAGAAGGTCCTCGCCGGCTTCCGTCCTCACGGCCCCGTTGGTGTGCGTGAGCTCCGCAGCCGTCGCCACCACGGCCACCACTCCGGTGGCGGAAGCACTGGGACGGGAAGCGGCGCTGGAACTGGTTCAGGCGCTGGAACCGCGCCGCCCTCATCCTCCTCCGACGCTGGCGTGGACGTTACCGACGCCGGTGTTACCTACACTGCGTCTGTCGGCGTCGGCAGCCCCGCCACCCAGTACACCTTGCTCATTGATACCGGTAAGAGATATCACTCGTGAGGGTGTCGCACATCGCTTATACTCTTATTGCACTGTAGGAAGCTCCAACACCTGGGTCGGTGCTGACAAGAAGTATGTCACGACCAGCACTAGCAAGTCCACTGGTGCCACTGTGGTAAGTACATGCGCCAACGCCATCTTACATGGTACTGAACATGTCCATTAGAATGTCAGCTACGGTTCAGGCTCGTTCTCTGGTATCGAGTGTAAGTACACACCAGCTTCTCTTGGTACGCCAGATATTTAACAACTCTCGCAGTCACCGACACCGTCACCCTTGGCCCGGGTTTGGCCATCGAGAACCAGTCCATCGGTGTGGCTTCCACAGCACAGGGCTTCCAGGGCGTGGACGGTATCCTGGGTGTTGGCCCCGTTGACCTCACCTCGAGCACCCTGTCGACAAACCAGGAAGTGCCCACCGTCACCGACAACCTCTTCTCGCAGGGCACCATCACCGCCGACTCGCTCGGCATCTTCTACCAGCCCACGACCACCGAGGGCGCGCTGAACGGCGAGCTCTCCTTCGGCAGCGTCGACAACAGCAAGTGCGTAGCTTTACTCCCTTGTTCATGTATGCGCCCAACTTACAGCCTTATCGCTTAGGATCACCGGCGACGTCAACTTTGTTCCGATCACCTCCACCTCGCCCGCCAGCCAGTACTGGGGCATCGACCAGGACCTCAGCTACGGCCAGAGCACCAAGCTGCTGAACGGCTCCGCCGGCATCGTCGACACCGGCACGACGCTCCTGATGATCGCCACCGACGCCTTCCAGGCGTACCAGAAAGCGACCGGCGCGACGCTCGACCAGACCACAGGCCTGCTCAAGATCTCGCAGAGCCAGTTCCAGAACTTGCAGTCGCTGTTCTTCTCGATCGGTGCGTGCTGCCGTCTTCCGTACATGCATTGTTGGGGCTGAGAATGGTGTGGGGATGCAGGCGGGCAGACGTATGAGCTCGTCGCGGACGCGCAGGCTTGGCCCGTCGCGCAGAACGCCGAGCTCGGCGGCGACGCGGACAGCATCTACCTCGTCGTCGCAGACATGGGCAGCCCGAGCGGCCAGGGCCTCGACTTTATCAGTGCGTCGTTTCCCCCCTTCCTTCTGCATGGATTGCTTGAGACTGATGCTGCGCCCCGCAGACGGCTTTGCGTTCCTGCAGCGCTTCTACAGCGTATACGACACGGGTAACTCCCAAGTCGGTTTCGCCACCACCGCGTTCACGACCGCGGCCACGAACGTCTCGTCCTGAATCCCGGCGCGCACGGCTTTGAGGAGCTCGCCACGCTCTGGACGATGAGGGTTATGGCTGAATGAATGACGACGGTTTGTACGATAGGACTGTGAACGCTCGAATTCGGACTCTTAGATATGGACTACAAGGACTTGAGATTGGATGTACTGTTAGCTGTAAACGAACAATGAATTATACATATGAGATTATTATCCAGAGAGAGCGAGCTTTTCCACGTCTGTACTACTGGTAATTTAGCAGCCGTGGGAAAGTGATGGTACCTCCATATGCGGGAGGAGGCGGGGTTGTGCCGTTTCGGCGTCACTTCCACTTCAAGCTCGCCACCATTGCAACCCCGGCAAGAGCCTCGCCCGCAGCATGCCTTACTGTATTGTAAGCATGCCTGTATTCTGCTTCATGGTGTTTATCTTGCTCAAGCAATGGGCAACAGGTATAAAGCAATTAATGATTAGTATTTTGCCTGCAGTCCCCCGAATTTGTGCTCGTTGGAAAACTAAGTGGGTCGTTTCGACGGCCATCCCCGTTCGTAAGGGATCGTTGTCTGTGTCTCTTCTGTTGTACTATATAATGGCGTTGCGGTGGTGTATTGCGCAGTATACCCTGGTATGTTCTTACTTTCACATGATGTCATGGGAGGTTGTTGAAGCATCATCGTCCAGGAGAGGTTCTGCTCAAGGCTGAGGCGCCATGCCCCTTGAGTGGCGGTTGACAGCATCAGGATTGACACATGCGCACCGTACAGAAGTAGGCCGTTAGGCTCGCACGGATGACAGCGCTGTAGAAGTGCAGCGCATACAGCGGCGTACACTCCTACCGAGGCCTAGAGGAAGCTAGGATGGTTACTCACCCTGTAGGCTGGTTTGGATATACACGTTAGTGGGTTGAGAGTTGTAAGAGTCTTATTATGTATGGCGCAGAGAGCTGCCTTATATACAATACTGGGTGGCTGTACTACAAACAGACACAAATAGGTACTAGGACAATAGACAATAGGCATCGTCATGGTGGAACCTGGTAGAACAATAGAGAAGATGTGAGCAGAGCGCTACGGCGTCTATCTGACTCAACACTCCTCCTAACCTAGCACGGCGTATTGCCTGCGCTGGTTTAGTCAGCGCTAGTTAGCAGTGATGCGAAGTCCGAGCATTGGTCGGAACTTCTCGATCTTGACCCTGCCCAGATTCTTGGTAAAGATATCTGCGGGATTGTCAACGCCAGGTACAAAGAGTACTTGACGTGGCCAGCTTCGACGACATCGCGAATATAGTGGTAGCGAATGTCGATGTGCTTAGTGCGCTTTTCAGTAACGGGATTTTCCGAGACGAATAGAGCGCCCTGGTTGTCGCTGCAGATGGGTACTTTCTCAAAGTTGTAACCGAGTTCAGAGAGGATATTACGAATCCACATGACTTCTCGGAGCAGTCGCTAAGTGCCATGTATTCGGCATCTTTAGTCGACGTTGCTACAGACTTCTGTGCGAAAGAGCTCCAATTAAAAGCTCCTCCTGCAAGCATTAGCAGGAAGCCAGTCCGAGAGCGGCGGTTGGAAGCAGCCGCCCAATCTGCATCGGTGTACGCCACCAAGCCTAACCCGGAAGAGCCGTCATACTCGAGGGTGTAGTTACAGTGCCTGACAGGTAGCGGCAGATGTACAGCGCTCTGTTCAGGTGGTCTTCAGACGGGTTCGCACTGAACTGTGCGAGCTTTGTGACAGCGTCGCAATGTCCGGTCGTGTACCGAGCATGATATAAAGGGTGAGCCTATCGCTAATTTGGAAACGGCTCTGGCGAGCTTTGTTTAGCTCTCCTTCATTTAGGTTGAGGGATATAACCCTCAGGAAGGCGGAGTCTTTGCCATTTTGGCATTTGTCTGGCCGCAGCGTTCGAGTACCTTGTCAAGGTAGGCGCATTGATCAATCACGATCTTGTCGGCCGACTCGTTGTATGCGCATGCGCAGAAACTCCTTTACGTCGCCCATATCGCGACACTCCCACCGTTGCATGAAGGACTCCTTTTCTTGGAGTGACTTTTGCCTTGCTATGTCCGGCAAATATAAGCGTCGTCAACATAGACTACGGCGATGACCATGTCGTCGCCTGCCTTTGACGTATACGCCAGCATCGGACTTCAGTTTTTTGAAGCCGAGCTCAGCCATAGACTTGCTAAGGGCTTTCCACGGGACAGTCCCTGCTTAAGCCGTAGAGGGCGCGACGGAGACGAAGCACCATGTGCTTCTTCCTGAGCAGGAAAACCATCGGGTTGTTCATGTAGATCTCCTCATCTAACAGTCCGTCTGAATATGCGTTCGCGCACGTGAGGCCGGTGAGGAAGAAAGCCTTGAGTGCCGCCAAAGGGCAAGTCACGAATCTAACGGTTTCAAACCGTACGACTGGAGAGAAGATTTTGTCAGTAGTCGATTCCCCTCAATTTGAGAGAAGCCGCGAGCTACAAGTCGTGCTTTCTTTCGACCATCTGATTTCTCATCAAAACCCCATCGGTTCTTAGACGCGTTTGCCTTTTGGTCGGCGGGGCGAGTTCGAACAGCGCCTCTTTTGCTTAATGCATCGAGCTCGTCTTTGCATGCAGCACGCCATTCTACCTGCTGTTTGCAGGCAGGCGGTTTATGTCGCGTAAAGTCCAGTCTCGGACTGAAGACTTTGTTAGCGTCAGGATCGACTGCTTGGGCAAGCAAATAATTGTAGAAGTTTACTCCCCTTCCCGCACAGTCGTGCCAGTACGTCATCCTGACACTGGGCTTTCGCTTTCAGTGTCTCCAGGTGGGCTCAGTGATGTCAGAACAGGTTTGAGCTGTTCGGGATGTAGAAGAACTAGCAGGACGTGTGGCGGGGACACTGTCGGGCTGCTTGCTAGACTGACCGCGCCCTTAGTAGCTAACCTTGGTGGGCTTGGTCTGGCCAGTCTGCTTTCCCAAACTACGGATACCTCTATCGTACCTAGAATCCGTGGCGGTGCTTGTGACTGGTCGTACGGAGCCTGGATTTAACTGGGATCCTTCGTGCGCGAGTACTACGCCGCGGCCGAGCAGGAATAACTGGTGGTGCCAGTACCTGCGGATCTTCTGCGGGTGGTGTCGCCTCGCGAGGCGGACTCGGGCTACGCCCAACAGGGGGCTTAGGGTTGAACCGTCGTTGACCGCTCGGTCTCTTTTTGGCGGAAGGAGGGTTAGGACGAGGTGCAGCTCGCCGTTTAGGCGGTGGCGCATCGTCGTCACTATCGTCTGATCCTGCACTTGCGAAGACTGCTGTCGTTCGCGTTTTTGGTGTTTTGCGCAGGCGGGTCAGGCCGCGCGGGCATTTGCCGTCGGGACACTTGGTGAAATAAGTTTCACACCACTCGACCTGAGTTGAAGCGAAACACTGACGTTGTTGGGTCCTCTCATGAAGGTCCAACGTGCTCGTCGTGTCGATGTATGTCATCATTTCGGACTTAGGCTGTAGTTTGTTCTTTCGAACATCGGCAGGGATAAAAACCCATGCACCGGCCAAAATACGCGGATGTTATCAACGCGTGGTTTTCACCGTAAGTGCCTCATAAGGCGTAACCCATTTTAATCGTGAAACGGGGTGCGGTTGTAAAGCACTTGCGTGCATAACCATAAATTCCCACCCGAAGGAGGAATGCAAGCTGTGAGCGCATAGCCTCGGCTTTGTCGTGAGGGTTCGATTGAACCGCTCAGCGCGTCCATTCTGCTGTGGAGTATGAGGAGGCAGCTAGTTAGGATTTTAATCCTTCGTCCTTTAGCATTTGAATGAATGCGTTTGATTTATATTCTCCCCTGCATCCGACATCCAGCTCTCGACATTAGCTTTATGCTGGTTTTGAACCATAGCAAGAAAGTTTTTGTCGCTTGGATGGCGACGGTTAGCCTTAGGGCAAATAATCCATGCATGCGACGTATAATCATCGACAAGGTGATGATATACTTGTATCGGTGATATGAATCGACCGGGGAACTCTTTAGTCACTGTGAATGAGCTCAAAGGTCGCGATGCTCGTCGAGCGTTGGCGGGAAGAGCGATGTGCATCTTTCCTTGTGCGCAGCCAGAGCAGGGTGAGTCCGACTTGTTATAGTCGAAATCAGGACATTCCGTGCGTTGCTGATGGAAGTTGGCGTAGGATCCGCTCAGAGGGATGTCCAACGTCTATGCATTAATACCGTGCGAGACTAGCGCCAAGGCTAGTCACCGGTCGGTGTCTAAATAGTACACTGTTGCATTTTGGATAAAGCAGTCACGAATTGCAATAATTCCTGGCGATTATCACCGTCCAGGATTTTCAGAGTGGTTGCGTCACCCTCAATTAACCGGTTCTGTCGTAGCAGCTGGCCAGCGAGATTAGATTCATGTCTTTTTGTGAAGGCATGAGTCGAACATTTTCAGTAAGACTTTAATCGTTCTACTTGTCGCGCTAGGACGGTAGTTGATGACAGTCACCTTCCAGAGATAGTTACATGCCCATTAGCCGTTTGAGCGACAATTGGGTCAATGTTGCGCAAGTTGCGCAATAAACTTCTTTGACCGGTGAAGTGGAAAGACGCTCCTGAGTCGAGCAGCCAATCGCTTGATTTTGCAAGGTTTTACCTTTGCAGCTCTGACACGCGTTAAATAACTTATTGTGCACACATCGGTCTGGTTTTGAAGGAAACCTGCTCATTCAATATAGTAGCATACATGTGGTATCCTTATTTAATCCACCGAGACACTGCGCAATCGGCTGCAAGGTATCGGTTAGTGGGATGCACGAGTGCAGAGTTAGAGGGACGTACTCGAAGTACGCGTCGATGATGTCTGGTGGATCTCGATCGTCCATCGGGCATCCGCGAACTGGTCGTCGGCGTCGCTGTCGTTGTCCTCGTTTCGAGGGACACGGCGTCACCGATGTCGGGTGGTCGCGGGCGTCGAAGCCGTCCTCTCCTGTCGGCGACATTTGCATGTCGACCTCGTCGGACCAGATGATCGCGAGGATTCGCGCGCTGCGCTTGGCGGGCGAGAGGAGCTGCCCTCGGCGAACTCCGGCTCGGCAAACTTTCGTTTGAGCCGACGTTGTTCGAGTCGATGCGGGCGTCGAGCTCGGCGATGCGAGCATCGAGCATGCGCTCGGCGTAGTCGAGGTCGGCCTGCTTGGCGCGGCGAGGCCTTCTCGCGGCCTCATCTTCGGCGGCGGTGGCGGCGAACTCGCTCTCCTGGGCGGTAGCCAGCTTGACAAGCTGGTGTCGCTCGTCGGGCGTGCCGCGCGCTTCAGTCGAGTCGAGCCCTTGTTCAGGGCGGCGTTCTTGTCCGCGATCCACTGCTTGCGAGCAAGCTTGCGGAGCTCTGCGGCCTCGCGAAGCTGGGCCTTATGCAGAGTCGAGTACTCGTCGTCCTCGTCGAGGATTGCTAACAATTTAGTTAGCATGGGAGATCGTCGAGTGAACTCCTGTTGGAATTCTAACTACGGACGGAGTTCGCAGGTTGCGGTGCTCAATATCCCGCATGGCGTCGGCGCGGTGAGCGTTGTGCTCGTTGGCGTCGATAACCTCCTCGAGGTCGGATGCGCTCCTGGGACCCGGCGACTCCAAGCTTCCGGCAAGGGATAGTGCCTTGCGGAAGCGGGGAACTGGTTGCCGTTGCCGAGCCAGAGCTCGCGCTCTCCTTCGATGCGAGACTGAATTTCTTCGGCCTCGGACTTGGGGAGCGGGATGTCGGGGTGAAGTCGTTCGCCGGGATGACCGGGGCGGCGATGTAGGAGTGACCGTGGTCGGCATCCTGCTGCCCTTGCGCGCGCTTGCCGCGCTGGTGCTTCTGCCCCTTGCGTTGCCGGCACCGTCCTGCTGCTGCTGCTGCCCTTGCGGGCGCTGCTGCTGCGCATGCTGCTGCTGCCCGTTAGGGCGCTGCTGCTGTTTGAACTGGGGATCCTTCCCCTGTTCTGCAGGCGGTGACGCGTTTAGCAGACTCGGTCTGCTTGCGCTGTCCACGGAAAGCTTTCGCTGCTCCCATGCAGCGATGAGCTGCTGCCCGTACTGCTTGGGATCGGGGCTTCCAGCAGGTAGGGAGCAGGGATGTGTACCATCTTGGTTTAGAGTGGTGACGGTGGCGATGTGCTTACCAATGCGCTGGTGTCTTGAAATGAGGAGCATCAGGTGTATGTAATCGTCGCATGGAGGCTGCATTCAGGCGGTCGATGTGGGATTGGATCTTAGCGATCGTGGGTGCTGGGAGGCTGATCAGGGATGCGAGTTTAGGAGGCCCCTCTGAAGTCGGTGTAGGCCGTGCGAGGTGTTCTGGGTGTAGGTGGTCTGGCTCGTACGGGGCCTTGGCTGTCGTCTCGTTCTTCGCTGACTGTCCATCTGGTATGTCGCGAAGGCGGATGAAGCCCATGGCGGAGGTCGTCGTTGATCCAGTCGTCGAGCTTCGACGGGCCTGGAGTGCTCGTGCTCGTTGCCGGGCACTCGCCGGTGGCGGGGAGCGGTGTTTGGAGTGGCGGGGGCGGCGGGAGCTGCCGGGACAGTGCGGAATAGGCCGGCACCGTCGGCTGGGTCGTCAGAGCTGACGAGAGATGCCCTGAGTGCCGGAACGACTTCAGGTGTCGTTCCAGTGCTCCCAGTTGGTTCCGTCGAGGACGGGGACAAGCTTCTCGAGAGAGGAAGACATTGCTGAGTTACGTAGGGACAGAACAGTCAGTCTGACGTGCTGCATGGCTTTAGCCAAGGAGGGCCCAGGGGCGCGCCGTGCCTGCTCAGCTTGCCGGCGCAGGCGGTGCGCTAGGTAGCGCAGCCGTCGCGCGCGATGGCAGCGAGTAGGTACGAGCGAGTTTCCAATGAGCTGGTTGTTGCTGCCAGTGACGGCGCAATCGCCCGCGTCATCGGAGCTCATAACCTGTAGAAGTGCAGCGCATACGGCCGGCGATACGCTCTAGGGCCTAGAGGAAGCTAGGATGGTTACTCACCTGTAGGTGGTTGATACACGCGTTAGTGGGTTGAGAGTTGTAAGAGTCTTATTATGTATGGCGCAGAGGGCTGCATATCAATACTGGGTGGCTGTACTACAAACAGACACAAATAGGTACCAGGACAATAGACAATAGGCATCGTCATGGTGGAACCTGGTAGAACAATAGAGAAGATGTGAGCAGAGCGCTTACGGCGTCTATCTGACTCAAC
>JAKOGH010000711.1:0-180680 GCA_024811115.1 Terana coerulea | reverse complement strand
CATTTTAATCGTGAAACAGGTGCGGTTGTAAGCAACTGTTGCGTGCATAACGCAAATTCCCACCACGAAGGAGGAATGCAAGCTGTAGCGCAGCCTCAGCTTTGTGAGGTTCGATTGAACAGCTCAGCGCGTCCATGTCTGCTGTGGAGTATGAGGCGCTAGTTAGGATTTTAATCCCTTCGTCCTTTAGCATTTGAATGAATGCGTTTGATTTATATTCTCCCCCTGCATCAGACATCCAGCTCTCGACATTTGCTTTATGCTGGTTTTTGAGCCATAGCGAAAGTTTTTGTCGCTTGGATGGCGACGGATTTTAGCCTGGGCAAATAATCATCGTACGACGTATAGTCGTCGACAAAGGTGATGATATCTTGTATAGGTGATATGAATCACGGGAATTCTTTAGAGTCACTGTGAATGAGCTCAAAAGTCGCGATGCTCGTCGAGGCGTCGCGGGAAAGAGCGATGTGCATGCTCCTTGTGCGCAGCCGAGCAGGGTGAGTCCGACTTGTTATAGTCGAAATCGGGACATTCGTCGTTGCTGACGGAAGTTGACGTAGAATCCGCTCGAGGATGTCCAACGTCTATGCATTATCTCGTGCGAGACTAGCGCAAGGCTGTCTCGGTCAGTGTCTAAATAGTACACTGTTGCATTTGGATAAAGCGGCACGAAATGCAATAATTCCTGGCGATTATCACCGTGGGATTTTCAGAGTGGTTGCGTCACCTCAGTGCCGGTTCTGTCGTAGCAGCTGGCCAAGCGAGATTAGATTCATGTCCTTTTGTGAAGGCATGAGTGAACATTTTTCAGTAAGACTTTAATCGTTACTTGTGGCGCTAGGACGGTAGTTGATGACGGTCACCTTCCTCGAGAGATAGTTACATGCCATTAGCCGTTTGAGCGACTATTGGGTCCGATGTTCGCAAGTTGCGCAATAAACTTCTTTGACCGGTGAAGTGGAAGAGCGCTCCTGAGTCGAGCAGCCAATCACTTGATTTTGCAAGGTTTTTCCTTTGCAGCTCGACACGCGTTAAATAACTTATTGTGCACACATCGGTCTGGTAATTGAAGGAATCCAGCTCCATTCAATACAGTAGCATACATGTGGTATCTACTGCTTAGTTCAGCCCGCCGAGACACTGCGTCAGCTGCAAGTTTCGGTTAGTGTGGTGCACGAGTGCAGAGTTAGAGGACGTGCTTCGAGTACAGCGTCGATGATGTCCTGGTGGATCTCGATCGTCCATCAGGCATCCGGCGAACTGGTACGTCGACGTCGCTGTCGTTGTCCTCGTTTCAGGGGACACGGCGTCTCGATGTCGGGGTGGTCGCGGGCGTCGAAGCCGTCCTCCTGTCGGCGACATTTGCATGTCGACCTCGTCGGACCAGATGATCGAGGGATTAGCGCGAGCTGCGCTTGGCAGGGCGAGAAGAGCTGCCCTCGGCGAACTCCGGCTCAGCAAACTTTCGTTTGAGAGCGGCGTTGTTCAGTCGATGCGGGCGTCGAGCTCGGCGATGCGAGCATCGAGCATGCGCTCGGCGTAGTCGAGTCGGCCTGCTTGGCGTGACGAGCCTTCTCAGCGGCCTCATCCTCGGCGGCGTGGCGGCGAACTCGCTTTCTTGGGCGACGGCCAGCTTGACAAGCTGGTGTCGCTCCGTCGGCGTGCGTAGCCACAGTCGAGGGGTCGAGCCTTTGTTCAGGGCTGCGTTTTTGTCCGCGATCCACTGCTTTCGAGCAAGCTTGCGGAGCTCTGCGGCCTCGCGAAGCTGGGCTTTATGCAGAGTTTGGTAGCATCTTCAGGATTGCCAAGTTAGAGGATTGGGGACGGAGATTCCACTTAAGATTGCGGTGCTGATGCTCGCATGGCGTCGGCGCGGTGAGCGTTGTGCTCGTTAGCGTCGATAACCTCCTCGAGGGTCCGGATGCGCTGGGGCCGACGACTCCAAGCTTCAGCAAGGGACAATGCCTTGCGGGCGGGGAACTTGATTGTTGTTGCCGAGGTAGAGTTCGCGCTCTCCTTCGATGCGAGACTGAATTTCTTCGGCCTCGGACTTAGGGAAGCGGGATGGCGGGAAGAGTAGTTACTGCCGGGATGACCGGGGCGGCGATGTAGGAGTGACCGTGGTCGGCATCCTGGGCCTTGCCCTTCTTGCTTTGCCCGCGCTTGCCGCGCTGTGTTCTGCCCTGCTTGCCGGCACCGTCCTTGCTGCTGCTGCTGCCTTGTGGGCGCTGCTGCTGCGCATGCTGCTGCTGCCCGTTAGAGGCGCTGCCTGTTTGAACTGAGGATCCTTCCCTTGTTGCGACAGCGGTGACGCGAGCAGACTCGAGTCTGCTTGCGCTGTCCACCTGAGCTTTCGCTGTTCGTGCAGCAATGAGCTGCTGCGTCTTGCTTGGGATCGGGGCCCCAGCAGGTAGGGGGATCAGGGAAGTGTCTACCATCTTTTGGTTTAGAGTGGTGACGGTGGCGACGTGCTTACCGTACGCTGGTGTCTTCGAAATGAGGAGCATCAGGTGTACGTACTGCGTACTCACCACATAGGCTGCATTGAGGCGGTCGTGGGATTGGATCTTAGTGATCGTAGGTGCTGAGGGACTGGTCATCAGGGATGCGAGTTTCCAGGAGGCCCCTGAAGTCGGAGTAGGCCGTACCCAGTGTTCTGGGTGTAGGTGGTCTGCGAAGGACTACATAGGGCCTTGGCTGTCGTCATGTTCTTCGCTGACTGTCCGTCCTGGTATGTCAAGCGAAGGCGGATGAAGCCCATGGCCCGGAGGTCGTCGTTGATCCAGTCGTCGAGCTTGTCGACGGCCCTTAGTGCTACGTGCTCGTTGCCACCTCGCCAGAGGCGGGGAGCGCCCGGGATGGCTGCGGTGTTAGCTGTAGCTCGCGACTGCGGCGAAGCGGGGCTGCCGGGACAGTGCGAACTAAAGTCGGCACCGTCGGCTGGGTCGTCAAGAGCTGACGAGAGATGCCCTGAGTGCCCAGGAACGACTTCAAGGTGTCGTTCCAGTGCTCCCAGTTGGTTCCGTCGAGGACGAGGACAAGCTTCTCGAGAGAGGAAGACATTGCTGAGTTCTGTAGGGACAGAACAGTCAGTCGACGACATGGCTTTAGCAAGGAGGGGCCCTAAGGGGCGCCCTCGTGCCTGCTCAGCTTGCCCGGCGCAGGCGGTGCGCTGGAGCGCAGCCGTCGCGCACGATGGCAGCGAGTAGGTACAGGCGAAGTTTACCAATGAGCTGGTTGTTGCTGCCAGTGACGGCGCAATCAGCCAGCGTCATCGGGGCTCATAACCTGTAGAAGTGCAGCGCATACAGCGGCGTACACTCCTACCGAGGCCTAGAGGAAGCTAGGATGGTTACTCACCTGTAGGCTGGTTGGTTAACACGTAAGTGGGTTGAGAGTTGTAAGAGTCTTATTGTGTATGGCGCAGAGAGCTGCCTTATATACAATACTGGGTGGCTGTACTACAAACAGACACAAATAGATACCAGGACAATAGACAATAGGCATCGTCATGGTGGAACCTGGTAGAACAATAGAGAAGATATGAGTAGAGCGCTTACGGCGTCTATCCTGACTCAACAGATCAGAAATAGTGAGGGATATGTCAGCGCATCGCGTGGCTTCCAATCTTGGTGTCAGGACACTATAGAGCCGAGTTAATCGAGGTGGGGTACGAGCAGAAAATCACGCACAAGATATTATGTGTATTATGACCTCAACTAAGCTCGCCACATCCTCCGCAATGTCTTCCTCCGGGAGCTCAACAACCGGTACCCCATCGTACTGCTCGGCCGAGCTGTTGTCAACGTCTACGGCAGCAGTTACCAAATTCCGCAAAGTCGCTGAGTGGAGTGAAACAAAGTGGCGACGAACGCGGAACACTTCAATCTCCGCTGGTAATGCTCTCGCAAATTGCACCACGTTTCCGTCCGAGGAATTGTGAGTTTGCCATCTGGATTTGGTTATGCCACTGGGTGATGGGAATGGAACATTGCCTAGGTGCGTGTTCTGACTCCGAGACGTGAGCTGCCTCGACTGATTCTTGGGATGGCAAAGCAGTCTGATACAACTAATCACTCCGGGCCGAGGTGCGGCCGCATGCCTAATTCAATCATGACGAAGACTGTAAGAGGGTTAAAACAATTGAACTCCAAACTTTGCACTAAATAACGTTGTCTAGTACCTGTACAATGTTGTCGTCAGCTTGGAGGGATATGGTGTTGGCGAAAGTTCCTGAATGCCGGCCGTGTTGCAGTGGTTCGAATACAGGATTCGTCGCCCTTACACTCGCCCCTTCAACGTTTTCGTAGGCGTCTTCAAGCTCCACGACATTAATCCGTTGACTCGGTGCCATTACCACCACTGCATATGCTTCCACTCTTGTGGCGGCTGTGCGAAGCACAATTTCTCTTCATCTCTCTCCAACTTGCAACAGCTGCCAAGCTTACGAATATTACCGTCGACGACAGTGGCACAGACCCTTTAACGGGCGCCGCATTTAACTACACTGGCGGCGGATGGGCTGGCGCGGGATGTGCAGTCTGCCTGGCCCGGCCTGACCCAAGCCAGGCATTCAGGAATAATTGGCACGACAGCACGTATGACCCGAGATCCACAGGCGTCAAAGGCATCCCACAAAATGCGACCTTTTCGTTTACTGGTAAGTACACAGCGTCCAATATATCAGCGACAACATCTCACGCCATTGATTCTGCCAGGGTCCGCAATCTATGTCTATGGAATACTATCACATTCTTCCAGGAATCCCACGAGCAACTCTGATATGCTCTTTTACATCGACGACGAGCAAGTTGGAAGCTTCGTCTTGGCCCCCAATGGCCAGCGGGACTACACCTTCAACTTCCTTCTGTATCACAGTATCACCCTGCCTCATGCACTCCATACACTTGTGTTGCAGAACGGGCATATTGGCGGTAATGTATCACTTGTACTCCTCGACTATATCATATATTCGACATCCATCGATGCCGTGACGTCCATGTTGGTATTCCCAAGCTTATTTGTGCCTAAGAGTTCACTGATAACACTTTCCCATACCATCACAGAGAAGGTAGAATGTCTTTGCCTATCGGATACACCACTCCGTCTATCAGATCCAACACTCCGTCTATCGGTACAATTTCCGCCGCTCAACCCAGCTCAAGTGCGTTTACTTCGATTGCACCCGGAAGCTCTTCCAAAAAAATGCATCCACTCACGGGCAATGCCAAAATTCTGGTCATTTGTCTCACGACGATCTTTCCATGTCTCTTCATAAGCACGATCTGGCTGTGGATCCGTCGCCGTCAGGTACATCCCGCCATGCCGTCTCATGTGGAGCGAAATACATGGGATTTGATCGGTAGAAGCAAACCTGAAGAGAGGCCCATAGTCAGCCATAGCGGTTTGACGTTGAGAGATGGTGACCAGCCGCCCAGTCAGACCACACTGTCGTATCCAAACGCTACCGTTAACGCCGTTGACGACTTTCCAGGACCAGCACGAGAACTAGCACGGGATGGTCACTCGAGCCATTATGAGACTCAGAGGTATGTTCGCTTGCTAAGCAATTGTACATGGTCGCTGGTGTTGATGGGGTTCAGAATGTCGGGCCAGCGACCGCAACGTCTGCATTGCACGAGACCTCCGACAACAAGATGACCTTGATCATCTGCCTCGCGACCATCTTGCCGGTGGCATTTCTGCTTTTGGTGACCGCTTGGATGCAGAGGTACCGCCGCCGCGGCGCGTGTCCGAAGTGCGCTTCAGAGCTTGACTCGCAATGTCCGGCTCCTCATGAGTTGCGCCCCGACAGTGGTTACGGCGTTTACGCCGCTGGAGGTGCCACCTCTGTTCAGCGTGACGCACCCATTATTCGCCTACGTGGCGGCGCAGGCATGGCCGAAGATCCCGCGAAAAGCTCCGCTGAAGATATGTCCGCCTCGCTTACTCGGTACGAATGCTGCTGTGAAGTTTGCAAGCTCAATCACTTACTTGTATGGCTTTGGCTAGGCTATCACGGCATTGGTACATATATCAACAGCCCACCCAGCCGCGTTCTGCGGGCGACGGGACTGTAACGTGCACATGCGCCTCGGAGATTGGCTGTGCATACTGACCGCGGCAGCTGCGACGAGCAATGAAAGAATATTTGACGGCGGAGGCAGAGCTCTGTACCTTGTAGTAAGTACCACCATTATCATTGTGGATATATATATTAACTGACGGCGTGCGCGTCACGATGGGTTTCAGACTTGATATTTATTCAATAATATCTATTTTCGAAAGTACCTGCGCTGCACGAGAAGTAGCACACAGTAAACGGAACATAACATATTACAGCTTTGCAGAAGATAACCCAGCACTAGTGGTGATGTTTAGGAATGACTTCCAAGTTAATTCTCCACTGAAGCCTACTGCGTATAGCGTCTGTGCTACTACTGATAAACCTGAAGAGAATCATTTGCTTACCAGTTACTGATTTCAGGTGAGTTGACTCTTCTGTTCCTCCACTTCTCCCGTCAAGAGCTGTGGAATTATTGCGCAAATTCCCTCAGTCAGTCTATGTCGTTGCTCACCGCGGGGAAGTCGATCTCCGTGACGATGGCGGAGGTGTCGCACTACTGCAACCCATGGCAGCAACTGCCGAGATTCGATGCGTTAGAGGAGTAATAAGTGCAAGCTGCATCTCGGCCCATCGCAGATTGAACTGAGTTGCAGTCATCGAGAGTGTACCAGCGAGCAGCGCTTCGTTCGCCCGAGGGAGGTTCGCGCCAGTCGTTACGTGTGGGTGTGATGGCGCGCTGATAGAATGTCCCAGGAAGAATACTGGGGATGTCGATCGCAGAGACCGCCTCGGGGAGTGAGTCATGCCGTGTGGTCGATGTACTGAGCTCGAGGTGCCGAATTTTCCACTGGTCGCGAGTGACCGGCCATTCCTTCTGAAAATCCTCCTTGATTGCATCTGGGACTCCTTTGACGGTGTACCTTATAGAGATGTCAAGAAGACCAAAAATAATGAGGGATATGTCAGCGTGGCGCGCGGCTTCCAACCTTTGCGTCAGGGCACTACAGGGCCGAGTTAATCGAGGTGCGTTACGAGTAGAAAATCACGGAACGTATATGACCTGATTGTATATGACCTCAACTAAGCTCACCACATCCTCCGCAATGCCTTCCTCTGGAAGCCCAACAACCGGTACCCCGTCGTAGTACTAGTACCTGTACAATGCTGTCGTCAACTCGGAGGAATATGGTGTTGGCGAAAGTTCCCAACTGCCGGCTGTGTCGGTTTATATACAAGATTCGTCGCCCTCACACTCACCCCTTCAACTTTATCGTAAGCACCTTCAAGCTCTACGACATTCCGTTTGTTGAACCGGGGCCATTACAACCGCTCCATATGCTTTCACTCTTGTGGCAGCTGCGCGAAGCCCAACTTCTCTTCATCTCTCTCCAACTTGCAACAGCGGCCAAGCTTACGAATGTTACCGTCGACGACAGTGGCACAGACCCTTTCACGGGCGCCGTGTTTAACTACACCCATGGTGGATGGGCTGATGCAGGTTGTGTAGGCTGCCTAGCCAAGCCTGATCAAAGCCAGGCATTCATGAATACCTGGCACGACACCACTTACAGCCCGGATGATAAAGGGATCAGAAGCATCCCACAAAATGCGACTTTCTCCTTTACCGGTAAGTACGTAGCGTCTAGTATGTCAATAATGACACCTTACGTTACTTACGCTGATAGGTTCCGCAATCTATGTCTATGGCATACTCTCGCATACTACCAGTGGTAGTCCGAATAGCAACTCTAACATGCTCTTCCATATCGACGACGAGCAAGTCGGAAGCTTCATCTTGGCCCCCGATGGCACGTCAAGCTACACCTTCAACTTCCTTCTCTATCACAATATCACCCTGCCTCATACACTCCATACGTTTATGTTGCAGAACGGGCATATTGGAGGTAATGTATCACTTGTACTCTTCGACTATATCATATATTCGACATCCATCGATACTGTGACATCCACGTCGGTGCCCCCAAGCTTATCTGCGCGTAACAGTCCGCTGATGACACTTTCCTCCCATACCATTACAGGGAAGTTATCTTTTCTTTGCCTCCCACTCCGTCCATCGATGCAGTTTCCTCTGTTCGATCCAGCTTAAGTGCGCTTACTACTTCGACTGCGCCTGGAAGCTCTTCCAAAAAGCTCCATCCACTCACGGGCAACGCCAGAATTCTGGCCATTTGTCTTGCGACGATTTTTCCATGTCTCTTCATAAGCCTAGTCTGGCTATGGGTTCATCGCCGTCGGGTACATCCCGCCATGCCATCTCATGTGGAGCAGAATACATGGGATTTGATCGGTAGAAGCAAACTTGACGAGAGATCCATTGTCAGTCACAGCGGCTCTGCCTCGAGAAATGGTGGCTGGCCGCTCAGTCAGATCCCATTGTCGTATCCAAACGCTACCGTCAACGCCGTCGACGACTTTCCATTACCAGCACGAGAACCAGCATGGAATGGTCGCTCGAGTCATCATGAAACTCAGAGCTCGAGGTATGTTTCTTTGCAAGGCATTGTACACGGTCGCCGGTGTTGATGCGGTTCAGAATGTCTAGGCCAGCCGTGAACGAGCATCTACCCACAGTACCACAGGAGTCAGCATACCAGGAAACAGCGCCGCCGCCATATACCGACAACGACGACTGAGGGCATTCATGTCCTTATCTCGTAGCGACAATGCGGTCGTAACTCACCACGTTAGCGTAAATTATGCACTTTGAGCACATCCTGTTGGAGATCAATCTAAACACCACAATGTATTGATGCTAGCAATTCACCCCATATACCACTGCAGAACAGGATGCACCTTGGCTACTATGAGCTCCCAAAGAAAGTCGGTGCTGACGCTGACTTCCTTCCAGTCCTCTATGCGCTGTAACTCATCCTCGCACGCCTTCTTCACCACACTGTAGCAGTCGCTTCCGAGGACAATTGTATGTGGGACAAAGGCTTTACCCGCAGCGCAGCCTTCGGCTCGCACGACGTCAAGAATGGCCTTGACGCCCCGCTTCGGGTCGCCAGGCTAGTTTCCGCTGTACGCTAGAGGACAACAGTTAGTTAGCACTTATCGTAGAGCATAAGCTCATTGCACATACCAGCATGGGTGGACACAGTGCTATCGGCGACACCTTGATACTAGTCAGGTATGAGCCACTCTGTAGTGCTGCGATGATCCGGCGTGAGAAAACTGGTTCGAAAGTAATCGAGCTCGAAGCACAGGCTGCGAAGACCTAATGGAGAGATCTCTTAATGCAGTGACTCGGAGATACCTAATAGAAGCCGAGTCAATACCTTCTTGAAGACAGCTGATACAACGTACAGCGTATGGCGGACTTGGTCGAGCTGTATAGTCCGTAGGCGACACCGCCACTGAGTATTGTCGTGAGCAATCGATTTGATCATCAGTGCCATACATAAAAATGCTCACGGCAAACCACCCAACGAACCTATCCACACCACTGTTCCAGATTTACGAGCTCGCATGTATGCACGGTAGAAACGCTTGCGCGACATTCGATGGGGCCAGGACGTTCGTGCTGGACAATGGAGGACTATGACGTCGACAAAGCTTCGTGCATCCAACGCAAGCAATTGACTTGTACTGATTGAAGGTTTCTTCAGGACTGAAATAAGCAATGCTAATGGTAAGCATCGAGGGCCTCATGAGCACATCATTCGACGCATACGAGAGTTCTTCCAGGGCGCCGACTTCGATGTAATCTGCAGCAAGTACATCTGCTTCGCATTCATGTTGAGGTAGAAACGGAAGCTTACCTGCGTTGTTCACAAGAACATCAATCCGCCCGTGTATTCCAACCGCCCGTTCCGCGATATTGCGTCGGCACCATATTCACTGGGATCCGCAGGTTTGGGAAAAGAATACGCCCTCATCTAGCGATCACCTTATCCCCACGTTGTAGAGCTCCTAGGGCAATATGGCGACCTAGACCGGTTCTGACCGTGGTTATTAGGGGATAAACGATGCACTTATAAGCCCGAGACGTACGAGCTTCCGGTAATGAGCCATACAAGGTGTTATGGGGAAAACACCATTTGTTCTTCGTATGTTTCTTTTGTCTAGTTCGCCACATCATGCATCATGCTCAAGCATATTTATAGCAGTCCGTCGTTAACAGCGCCAAGAAAATAGCGGTTGCTTACACATGCTAATCATTATTTCCTACCCTTGCTTGCGTTGCTATTTACCATAGATAGACTGCGTTGCACGAAAGGGTATGAGGAGCGATTATGCCAACAAAGAGGTGTGTACCGCACCGGTGACACTTCCGTCTAGGTGACATCTTGTACGATAGAGGCACTCTTGATCATGGCAGCCCCGTGATCTTTACAGTTCACTATGGCCAGGTAGTGACTAAGCTGGCTCCTAGACATGGAAACGCGCTTGAGTTACATAGCCGCGAAACTGTGAGTGGCCTTTCTGCGAGCAGAGTGGATGCGATTTGCAGGTCGGTCAAGGGTCGCAGTGTACTGGAGAGCGGCCAGAGTAGCGCGACGTCATCACAGCTGGCCTACTACAAGGACGAGAGACGAGTAGAGTAGATGCACTAGGGCGTACGCACGGTCTGAGGCGAGAAGTCCGGGACAGAAGGGGACAGAGCAGTCAGTGGTTTATGTCAAGCGGTCTGCTCAGGAATAGGCGACGCTCCATCAATCCCGCCGTCAGCCCCGCCCCGCCGATTCAAGCCTGGATCAAGATCCAGACGCCGAGTCATTGTGGCGCTTCCGGTGGGGTTAGGGCTGCTACGTGGCCTCCCTCGAGCTCGTAGCTTGCTCGCGCTTGGCAACCACTTACAGCCTCGGCCTGGATACCCTGCGCTCAGCCCTTCCGAGTGGCCTTACGACTACTATTGAATTGCACTGCATTTCCAATTTGCGGTTATCGCCAATTTGTGGCTGAGGCGGATCCAAGAGGCTCTGGCTGCCTCCATGCCACGTCCTTGTTGCTCGGGGATGACGAGGCTGCGTGCCCTCCTCGGTAAAGATGCATCGGCATAGAACATTGTCACATACATATAAAAGAATAGAACGTACGCCACTGAAGCTGCACATAGCACTTCGTCCTCGGCGAGTATCTGTGGTATGTTATCTTCAATCTTGACCGAGCTTCTCCGTGTAATATTGGATTCTTTGACTCAGAGCTCGCTACCGCACAACTCACTAGGCCCTACCTCCTTTACTGCTTTTAAATGCATTCGGAGCCTTCTCCCGCAAGCATGCAAGTCAATGTCACTGTTGACGATGACGGAGTAGACTCTTTCACCGGCAATTCACTCCAGTACACATCCAATGGCTGGGCGAACGGGCCATGCGATGGCTGCGAGGCTCGACCGAATCTTACACAGGCCTTCATGGAGACGTGGCACGACACGACCTTCGACCCGACGTTGCCCGGCACAAGGAAGATCCCTCAAAATGCTACGTTTAACTTCAATGGTAAGGTTCTCAAGTAGACTTTGTCTCCCACATACTGAGGATTGTAATGGCTGATACAGGCTCTGCGCTTTATGTCTACGGTATACTATCGCATTCGACAATTAATCCCGTTAGCCCTGCAGATCTGCAATTTTTCATTGACGACGAGCGAGTTGGCAATTTTTCGTGGGCACCCGATAATTCCTCCATATACACCCCCAACCATCTTCTCTATGCCAACACGTCACTGCCTCAGTCAAGACACACATTCGTGCTGCAAAACGGCCGGTTTGGTGGCAACATCTCCCTGTTACTCCTTGATTACCTCATTTACACAACGACCGTCAAGTCCGCGCCCCCAATCATATCAGCATCCGCAACCGCACCCCCGGCTCATCCCACTTACTCATCCCTAGACGATTTACCGCCTTCATCCACTTCAGCTCAGTTCGTGCCTCAGTCGGAGCCCTCAACATCCCGAACGGCCGCCTTACACGAGACCCCCGACAACAAGATGACCATGATCATCTGCCTTGCGACGATCTTGCCTGGTGGCATCCATTCTTCTGGTGGTCGCGTGCATGCAAAGATACCGTCGTCGTCGCGCGTGTCTAAGGTGCTCTTCCGAGCTGGACTTGCAACGTTCGGCGCCTCACGAGTTGCGTCCCGGCGGTGGTTCCGGCGTTGACACTGCTGGGAGTACCAACCTCTGTCCAGCCTGACGCACCCATTATTCACCTGCGCGGCGGCGCGGGTATGACCGAAGATTCCGCGAAAAGCTCTGTTGAAGACATGTCCGCATCGCTTACTCGGTATGAACACTACTGTTAAGCTTGTAAGATCTAACACTGACTTATATGACTTTGACTAGGCTATCGCATCATTGGTATACATATCAGCAGCCCACCAAACCGCGTTCTGCGGGCAATGGGACCGCAACGTGCACAGACGCCTCGGAGGTCGGTTGTGCATACTAACTGCGGCAACTGCGATGAGCAATGAGGGTCTATTTGGTGGCGGATGCCGAGCTCTATGTCATATAGTGAGTATCGCCAGTGTCATTTTGAATCCATTTACTGACTGGCGGCTTGCGCGCCACGGTGGTTTTCAGATTTAATAATTATTCAATGATATTTATTTTATCAAGTACCTGCGCTGCATGAGAGCCTGTACACCATAAACGGAGCACAATATATTACAGCTTCCCTGAAAATAAGCGAGTATCAGTGGTGATGTACATGAATGAGCTATCGACTTAACTCTCCACTGAAGCCTACTGTGTATAGCGTCCGTGGTACTACTAACAAACCTACTGAGGAGAGGCATTTGCTTACGAGCTGCTGATTCTATGTGAGTTAATTCTTCTATTCCCCAGCTTCTACCGTAAAGAACTGTGGAAGTTTTTCCCAGATCTCCTGTCTCAGCTGTGTGAAGCGCTGCCGAGCTCGCGTGTCGCAGGCGGGGCAGAAGGCGTAAAGATGGCTGCACCGGCGTCCGAATGCTTCAAGCGCGTTCAGGTAGTCCAGATGGTTGCTCACCGCGGAGAACTTGACCGCCGTGATGACGGTGGAGAAGTCGCACGGCTTATCTCCGTTTGGACAGCCGCCGAGACTCGACGTATTGGAGAACTTGAAGTAATAGTCGCGAAGGGCATCTCGGCCCTTCGAAAATCGAACGGCGTTGCAGTCATCGAGGGTATACCATCGAGCAGCACTGCGGTTACTCGACGGAGGTTCGTGCCAGTCGTTGCGTGTGGATGTGATGACAAGCTGATAGAATGCCGCAGGAATGATACTGGGAATATTGTACGTCGTCGCAAACTGGATCGCGGAGACCGCATCGGGGAGGATATCGTGTGGCGTGGTCGACGTACTGAGCTCCAGATGCCGAACATCCCACTGGCCGAGGGTGACCGGCCATTCCTTCCGAACATGCTCTTAGATGGCATCGGGGACGCCTTTGACGGCGTACTTTATGGAGATGTCAAGAAGACCAGATACGGTGAGGGGTATGTCGGAGCGTCGTTCGGCTTCCAGCTTTCGCGTCAGGGCGCTGCGGGATAGAGTTAATCGAGGTGCGGTGCGGAAGGGGAATCACTCACGAAAGATCGTATATGACCTCAAGCAAGCTGGCCACGTCCTCCGCAACGTCCTCTTCCAACAGCTCTACGACCGACATCCCATTGCACTGCTCGCCCGAGCTCCCATCCGTGGCAGCAGAGACCAAATCGCGAAGAATTGCTGAGTGGAATGAAACAAATAGGCGGTGAACGCGGAACACTTTGATTTCTGTCGACGACGCCTTTGCAAACAGTACCACGTCTCCGTCCGGGAAATAGAGAGTTTGCCAGCTGGATCTGGTTATGCCACTAGGTGGTGTAGACGGGGCACTGCTAGGTGCGCTGACACTGAGACGTAAATCTATAAGCGACTGACTCTTGAGACAGTGAAGCAGTCTTCCACCTGCCAACTCCGATGGGACCAGGCCGTTCCGCTGCTACTGGCCCCTCAATGTAATCCCCACGTCGTTGTATTCTTCACTCATTTCGTGCAGGCGGAGAAGGGCGTGGGGCAAGACCTACGAGCTGCGCACAGTGTACCGCCCCATGCAGCTGATGTATCCTGTAGACTTATCAGAGTTTGTGCCCCTCATTGATAACAAAACGCCGACCGGCCTAAGCAGCAAGGAGATGACCTTCGATAGCCCAATAAGCAGTGCGTGGGTTGCGTCAAATGATGCTACGGACATCAAGCTGACCAATATGGTAGTCGGCGAGTTCAATCGAGTTATCCTACTGCGACGGCGGAAGTAGCTATGGCCACTCCAAGCGCTCCGTCAAGGCGCTGCTCTACATTTTCATCTTAAGGGTGACTGATAGTGTGATAGTTCTGTGTTCGGAGGGGATAACTCAACTGATTGAACTGATTGCTCTTGCGCTAGGCACGACTGCATACACAAGTTCAATCATTATGCAAACTGTAAGAGGACTATTGAACTCAGATTTGTGCTCTGAATAAGTGTCATCTAGTACCTGTACTCCATTGTCGTCAAGCTAAGAGGATAGAGTGTTGACGAAGGTGCCCTACCGCAGGCGTTTTCAACTTGAATATAAGGTTCTTTAGTTAGCTTGACGTGCTGACACCCACTCCTGCAACATCGTCGGGCACCTTCAAGCCCTCAGCACTCCATTGCTTGGACAGGCTCAAGTAACACCACTCTATATGATCTTACTCTTGCGAAAGCTGTGCGCAGCACTGTTTCTCTTCACCGTGTTCCAATGTTCAACCGCGGTCAAGCTAACGAATGTTACCGTCGACGACAGTGGCACAGACCCTTTCACTGGCGCTGCCTTCAACTATACCGATGGCGGATGGGCTGGCGCGGGATGTGCAGGCTGCCAGGCTCAACCCGACCCAAGCCAGGCATTCATGAATACTTGGCACGACACCACGTACGACGCGAGTCAAAAAGACATTAGAGGTATCCCACAAAATGCGACCTTTGCCTTTACTGGTAAGTGTGTAGTGTCCAGTATGCCAATAACAACACCTTACATTATTCACGCTGATAGGGTCCGCAATCTATGTCTATGGCATACTATCACATTCTACCATTAATCCCGGTAGCAATTCCTACATGCTCTTTTATATCGACGACGAGCAAGTTGGAAGCTTCATCTTAGCCCCCGATGGCCAGCCGAGCTACACCTTCAACTTCCTTCTCTATCACAATAGCACCCTTCCTCAAGCACCCCATTCATTTATGTTACAGAACGGGCACGGCGGTAACGGATCGCTTTTACTCCTCGACTACGTCATATATTCGACCTCTGCCGATGCCGTAACCACATCTGTGCCTCCAAGCTCATCTGCACATAGCAGTCCATCGACAACAACTTCTCTCTTCTCATACCATTATAGTGAAGGCACATCTTTTGGCCTATCGATTCCACCACTTCATCCATTGGTGCGACTTTCTCCGCTCCATCTAGCTCAAATGCTATCGCTCCGACTTCGCTTGGAGGATTATCCAGAATGTCGCATACACTCGCAGGAAACACCAAAATTCTGACCATCTGTCTCGCAACAATCTTGCCCTGTCTTTTCATTGGCATGGTCTTGCTATGGGTCCATCGCCGTCGGGTACATCCCATCATGCCATCTCGAGTGAAGCGAAACACGTGGGATTTAATGGACGGAAGCACACCTGACGAATGGGCCGTAGGCAGTCACAGCGGCTCAACTCTAAGAGATGGAGGCAGGGCGCTCAGTCAGACCACACTGTCGTACCCAAACGCTACTGTCGATGCCATTGACGACTTTCCAGTGCGAGCATGGGATAGCCGCTCGAGTCATCATGGGACTCAGAGGTGCGTTCGTTTGCTAAGCACTGTACAAGATCGCGGGTGTTGACGTGGTTCAGAATATCTAGGCCTGCTACCGTAAACGAGCATCCATCCACAGTCCTGCCAGAGTCAGTATACCAGGAAACAGCGCCACCACCATATACCAAAAAGACGACAGAGGGTGTCCATGTGGTTACCTCGTAGCGAGAATGCAGTTGCAACTCACTACGTTAGTGTAAATTATGCATCTTGAGCGCATTTCGTTGGATACCCACATAAATATCAAAATGTATTTATAATAGCAATTCACCCCACACACTGCCGCGGAGCGGGAAGCAATACGGCTCCTCAATGCACTGGTTTGTGCGGATTTTGATAATGCCTGGTCTGAGCGGGCGATAGGTTTAGGAGGCTTAGGAAAGTATTTCAAGACGACTCGGGCAGGGGTTAGCGCTTATTTTGACCATGTGCTTTCCACGTGGTTCAGATTTTACCACATCCGGTGACGCCACCGAGTCGTCTCGAGCTCCCCAACCGATGTGTGTAGACCGTCGACCATTACCAACTCTACACCATCCAGAACGTGAGCTATACTCTCTGTTCTTGACGGAGGAATCATCTCTAAACCCATAGCAACCGTCTCAGACCTGAGGCGTAGGCTGTTCCCGGCAATAAAGCCTTCACGACACCAAAACGACGCAGGCTCTCGAAGTCGGCGAGCTGCTTTGGAGAGCAGCAACGCGATTAGTGAACGAACGGCAGCTCCATTCCCCTATATGCGACCCGTTGCGCGCCAGATTCCTTCCTGGCGTCGGGTGGTCATCGCCTTCACGCTGTGTCCGTCTCTTCGGTAACAAACTCCCCGAGGATCGAGCTGAGGTCTTCAAGGAACTCGGCACAAGTCTCTACTAGCATATAATAACCTTGCCGAGGTGGACTCAACCGCCATGATATGAGCAAATCATAGATGTCAGCCTTACAATATCTAACAAATCCACCAGTGCTGTTGACTACGTCGTATCCACTGCAGGGCCATTTGGGATATGGGAAAGGGCGTCCGAGCGGGAGTTGACGGTCATTGGCTCTGGTGAATGGTCAACCAAATTGCTTGGAGCTTTACGAGAACTCTCTTGTATCACTGCTTATATGACCCCTCTCGTGAGTCGAATCCTCCGCTTGCTATCGTTTGTGCCACTAAGTTCACACTACTCATTATCTAAGGTTTGCCGTCACTCAGTCACTTCGAAAATAATATGGCATTCAGCTCGTCACGTCAACGCACCTGTCCGCTAGCACTTGAATCGACTCAAGCTCTGGGGACACTCGTCAACATGACGGTCGACGATCAGTTTCCCGACTCGAGCACTAGTGTCAGCTACACCGCAGGCGGTTGGGCAGGAGCTGGCTGTACCGGGTGCGCGACTTATGTTGATCCTCTCGACGCCTACATGAACACCTGGCATGAAGCAATATTTAACCCTTCTCGCTCTGGAGTCCGATCTATACCGCAGAATGCCACGTTTACATTCACTGGTAAGTAGATACGCCGTAATCGTGGACGACTTACTAATACGGTTTACTCCGCGCCAGGATCTGCGATATATGTGTACGGTATATTGTCTCATACCGTTGAGCATCCCAAGAGCAATGCCGACGTCATATTCTTCATTGACGATGAGGAAGTCGACAACTTCGAATTCACTCCCGACGGCTTATCCGGAGTCACCTATAACTTTCCCCTTTACTCGAATGCATCGTTGCCGTACGGTCCGCATAAAGTCACGTTGCAGAACGGGCGAATTGGTGGCAGTCCGTCCCTCGTTTTCCTCGATTACTTCGTGTATTCAACATACAACCAGTCTTCCTCCATAACCCCTGGCTCGTCAGCACCCAGCCCGTCAAATATTTTGACGTCGAGTCCTCCTCCATTGACGGTCACGGTCAACTCTACTTTCTCCAGTAGCTCTTCTTTTACCTCTTCCTCATCGTTTGAGTTGTCCTCCCCAGCCCAACACCCTCGACCTACCGCCTCAAGCGTTGCTCCTATATCCTTCATCAGTCCTCCTACAGAGACCGCGAACACATCCAGCTCCCACGCTGCTTCTACTCCGTCAGCTGCGTCTCGAGACAGCGATACTATTTCCCGCTTCGATAAGCCGGCACTCATTATCTGCCTTTCCACGATCATACCTTCACTGTTGCTTACCGCGCTCCTCATCTGGGGCTACCGCCGTGCATTCCGCGCAGCACGAAAGCCTTCGAAGGAGATCCACTCGCCGCAAAAACATCGAAACGGCCTGGCTGTGTCTTCAGCATCCGTCATTGATATTCGAGCCCTGCACCGAAGTCAGCGCAGCAGCTTCTTGTCCTATGTGACCATACCCGGTGCCCGTGGCTTTCAATCAGGCTCAGCAAGGCCAAGCTTTGGGCGAGCACAGGCGAGGTAGGTTGCGAGCGGCGGAGCTGTGTATATCCTTACTGACACTGCTGCTTGCTGTTAGGCAACCGGTTACTACTAGTAGGTTCTCGATGGACAGCACAGAACGTTAGGACAGGTCGATCGTGCCTTAAGCCATGTGTAGGATTTATCACCAGTCCAGGTGTTTACCCCGTTTGTTAATCCAATGGGCCTTCATATACACGTACGCGCTGGCTATTGTATCAAACCCTTTTACCGATGCCCTACTTGGTATAGCCCCGCCTACGTAACAGCGGTACACAAGCTGATATGATGTGTGGTCACGATCATAGCCAGCAGTGTATGTTGGGGTAGGGCCCTTTGACTGGACATCTGTCAGTATTGATCGTTGGTATGCCCGGTTGGACGTGCTATACTACACGGGAATGTTTATGAGTGACAGGCCATCAATAATGCTGGCGTAGTTAGCTCGGGATGCGATTCTGATTAACTGTCAACTGTATATTTTTCCGGCGGATTATTATTGTCGCTGGTATGGACACTGGGTTTTTGTCCGTCATCGCTCACTTGGCTGTCAAATGTTATATCTGCAGGCTTGACCTAAGCACAACATACAGCGCCACATATTCAGCACCGACCTCGCCAAGATTATGTTTTGAGGTGCTGCGATATGTGCTGAAACCAACTGCTCAAGAGTCAGCACCGCGCTGAAGATGTGGATAAAGGCGCGTTGATGGCGTGCTCAACGATGTACAGGCATAATAAGCATCCATGTTTAGTTTCTCCTATCTGACCGCAGTTGATTAGAGTACCACCCGTGCGGTGACCTGTTCGAGAAAAATGGCCCAGCTGGCACTGCGAAGATGTACTGGTCCACAATCTCGCTGCGCAGATCGGTAAGCATGGAAAGCCTGATTGACTTTGGCATGAACACTAAGTTGCTGGGACACTTGTTTAGGAAGGAGTGACAACACTGCTCACACTTCGCAGAAGATTTTAGTTTGCCAGACATGTAGTGATCCTGGAGGCTCTCTAATCATTATAAATTGTCTGTTGCACATCGGGGTATATCCTAGATAGTTCTACAGCACCCAGTTCTTTTGCTTCCAATGGTACCGGCATGCGGGAATGTCGATTTATTAAATCTCGGATGCGTAAGTGCCGGAGTATCTTTCGCATGACCAGAAAGCAGATGTGCACGAAGGGCCAAGAAGTGCCATGGGTCGGCATCGAATAGCTCAGCTATGAGTCTGTGTCAATTAGCGTGAGCTTTTATTCTTTAAATTAGCTCATGGAATGCCTGCCTACCAGTACATGTCTATTCGACATCTACTGCTCATGAATACTGTGTTTGTGGGTATATTCCGAAGAGACGTCCTCAGTATCCTCAGAATCAAGCCCGAGCGGCTCGCCCAAATCGCCAATGAAGGTGGACCATAAGCTGGAATCAGCGCCCTGGAACCGAAGGGAGGGTTGCACAGCAACTGAGGTGGGTAGTTCACTTGGCAGTGCTACGTGATGGATGTTCATGATGAAGCGGCCAACGAGAATTGGTGGCTATAGTGCTTGTCAGTGCTCGCACCGTTGTTGAACGTTGTATGGAAGCGATCATTACCAGGGTATCCAGGAAAGCAGCCAGAGATGCAATAGTCTGACGCAGGATGGGCGTTCAGCATACAATGAGTAACATGACCGAACGTAGCACTCACGGGCCGAAAGAAAATTACGATCTGCGTAATGTTGACTAGGACCAGCGCGCTGCCGTGCCTGTCAGCGCACGAGTACGCGTCACACAACCTGTCAAGCTCACAAGAGGTATAAAGTGCCTGGGTAAATCGTAAGTGATGCACAGCGAACATGATCACGCTGAGGTCACATACCATCGCGAAGCAAGCATGCCGAGATTGACGATGGTGTTCGCAGTAATTCGCGTCTGTGAGAGAATGTTTTGATCACGGTCATGGCCGTGACAATAGTCTCGCCAGCTAGCGGCGGTATCCGCGTCGATAGGGAGACTGAGGAGAAGTTGTTATGATTAAATCCGAGAGAGCTGGGCAACTACACGTACACCTGAATTGCAAACCCGGATTACACACGAACTCATTAAAGCTGTCAAACACTCACATGATGTTTGTCTTGCCCTTGAGCGTCCTAGAAACGTTGCATATGAAGAACGACTGTCCGACAAACCCGAGTGCGACCTCGTTGCGCACGAGCAGGTACTAAAAGATTGAGAGTTGTGAAGTCACAGTCGTAAATTGGATGCGGAGAGGGCTTACGAGGTAGAAGCCTACAGGCATTAGCCCAAGCAGTAGAATAGCCAAGAACGCAATACGCCTGTGATTGCACACAGCATAGGCACGCAGTGCCGTGAATACTATCCATGCTTGGTGAGCGAACATATTATGAAATCAAGTAGGTCGCGTACTTGTGACATGAACGTCTCCGAATAATACAGGTGCCAGGACCATCGTCACTCTCGCATGGCAACTGAAAATAATGAGCCTAGCGACTACCGCTACAGATCGGATATCGCACCTCTGAACGAGAATTAGTAAAGCGCTCAAGACGAGACCCCGTCACATACCTCAGGATCCGGGGCTGGTAGCAAAGAGTCACAGCGCCAACAAGGAGACTCCATCGCAGAGCTAACAGAAGGTAGGCGGCAACCGTAAGCCTTCTGTGCCATACGACCTCTATCTCATGCTTGAAGGTTATGAGATACTCGTAAATAGAGAGCGCTATTGGGACACATTCAACGCTCTGAGTTGAGATAATGATCTCGCACATACCTGCAATGCCGACCAAAAGGTGGCTGCCGTCAGCGCTAGAAGATATAGGTGAGGAGATAGCGGATTGTGCTAAGTCGGCAAGCGTACATTGGCTGCAAGGGCACGTCAAAGCCTGGAGGATGGAAAGGGGAGACATAACCAGCTCCAGCTGTCATGCGTGGCGAAAAACGATCGTTTGCCTTGGCCCTTAATGTACGTCCATGAGAAGACGCATCATGAAACAGCATTCGGTTGGCTTGGTGCTGATTTCGCGACTATCTGTACGGCATGGCTTGCTATCACTGCGCACGCACCTTCACCTGCTTCCTAGAAGCAACTATCAGCGCCCGTTTCCAATCGTACTGGCCAAGCAATGGCGAACGCTATGTCTTACCTATGATACTGTTCCGACCAAGACACGGGGAAGTCTCGTTGCTTTTGGCGATTGAGACGGACATAGGTAGCTCCCAACCGCGCAGGAGGGACCATCTGAGCTGATCTTTGCTACATGTCATGTTCTTTGGTAACGACATATTTGATGATGTCGAAGTCGAAGCTGGGTCAACGGGCCCGACGTGATTCAACGGGTGGGCGACGGAGCGAACGTGAGAGCGTTACTGCATTGGCGCGTGGGCTCCCAGCCACCGTACAACGCTGTCAGAAACAAAAACATATTAAGATCAAGCAGAGTTGATGTATTCTGTCACATTAGCTCACTTTGGAGAGAACTCGACGCTGATGCAGAGTGTCGGCACCCACGGGCGTGGTGGGCGTGGTGAGATGCCTTGTGGGCCACAGTGAGTGTCGCGCTTGTTTGTGATGAACAGAAGCGGCAATCTGATACCTGTTGGTGAGATGAAGGTGTTACGACTTGATGGATTGCCTGGTGACTTGGAATACTACGGCTGCTCGCGGCGTTCAATAGTGGTGCTCTTCAATGAACCTGGGAATCAGATTGTGCCACGCATCACAACTTTTAGTACTCAAAACTGAAGTGTGTCGACAAATAATCCCAGAGCTTGTTTCTCCTCCGGTCCACTTCGTCCGTCACCATTGTGATACACGATGGGCAAAGCTCTTTCATGTCGCATTCAATCATGAGCTCCCTGAGCACGCCCAGACAGTCCATGTCGCCCAGTGTTGGCCAGTTAGTGACCAGGTCATTCAGTTATCCGGTAACTGTCGTGAACTCAGTCACATCACGGATAACTTAGCATCAGTTAGTAACTGGCGGTTCCCTGGGTCCCAGATCATCAGCCAATGACAGGCCAGCATCAACGACTCGTCCAAAAATGAAAATTCGGAACTTTCCTGTCACGTGCTGGGCTGGCAGTCACTGACCCCGACCCATGGAACCGCCAGTTACAGTTACTCGCCGGTTACGGCAGTTACGGCGGTGACTATGATAACTAGTACGCGACTGGTTAATCACTGAGCCAACGCTGATGTCGCCCGACATCGGGTATGCATCACGGAAAAACTCCTTCGCAAGTGCTTCCATCTTCTCCTCGCATTTAGAGCGCCGGGTCGTGCAGAGAGGCCGAATGTGTGCATACATGGGCTGGAGAAACTCTTGCAATTTGCCAACCCTTTCTGCATACTGCAAGTGCAGAGCGTCCCTTCCCTGAATGAAACGCAGGAGGAGCTCACGGTCGAGCATACTCCAACGCGCGCCGCGTTGCCAGCGTAGCGAGGACTTGGGATCGTACTTAATGACATTGTCTCGCTCGGAATCGGTCGCAGTGATGCAAAGCTGATAGAAGGCGGCCGGGAGGATGTCGTTTAGGTCGTACTGCAGACCGAATAAGATAGCGGATACGGGCTTTGCAGCCTCCGCCTCCATCTCGACCCACGTCTTCTTCGTCCAACGTCCCGCCATCGGCATGATGGCGTTGAGGTCAGACTGAACACCATCCCAATCGCGCAGCGTCGTGGGCCAGTCATTTTTGATGTCATTACGTACCGCGTCCGCAACGTCTTCAACCCTATACTTGGTCGCTAGTCGCACTAGTCCAGAAAAACGCAGAGGGGTTTCCGAGGGGCTCGTACTCGACAGCTGCAGCTCTAGATATCTACAACAAACGTTTAAGTCTGGTCATAAAAGGCAAAACGAGACTCGGACTCACTTCTCGTCGTAGATTGCAGCGAAGAGATGCGCAACATCCTCAGCCTTGTCCTCTTCTGGCATTTTGAGTACTGCTGCGCCATTGTAGGTTGTCCCTTTTGGCATGCGCTGAATCATTTCCTCAAGAACTTGGGATCTTTCAGAAATGCGGGCTTTATGAATGCGAAAGAGCTGGGTCGACGAAGGTGATGTGCTGGCAGAGACAATGATGTCCCCGTCTTGCAGATACAAGGAAGCCCAGGGGTGCCTTACTTGATCCACAGAGCTGACCGTACGCATGTCGAATAGGGCTCCGTAGACTTATGCTAAACGCAGATCTTAGAGTCGCCTCATACGGTGGAGGAGCAGGTGGGTGTTGTGCACCGCGACACCAAGACGTTGGCTTCGGGAGGGTTTTTGATCCGCTGTTCCGTTGATGAGCAGCACGTGAATTGGCCGTCGCTTTGCAGCGCCGGGTCCGTACTTCATGTTCGCAACCACTTCTTCAGCTTGACCCCGTTCCATCGCGGCATTCGCTATGCAGACGACCCTCGTGCACGAATGTCGTTCCACAGAAAACGCAAGAAGATCAAGCCAAGCTTTCCACCCTAGCAACCCCACCAGATGCAAAATTCGTCACGAAAAGCGTAGAGCTTGCAGGTGCACTGGTAGAAGGACCATAGGGGGATAATGCTTGGCGCAGGGATGTATGCGATGGAGGCCTTAGGATTTTCAAGGTGCGTCTACTTACTCAGGCTTTTGTTGTGGACTAACAGTCTGTGGTAGCGCTACGCGGGACACTCGCCGGATTTCCCAGCTGAAGTCAAATCGCCAGCTATCTTTGTGCTATATCCTACAGGCGACCAATGCAGCACGACCCGCACTATCGCATCTCTCTGCGCTCTTCTGAGCTGGAGGATGTTCACACTAGCGAAGATAGCGGCCATGGCCGTCGGACAGGAAGATAGCGGCGCACATCTTCACGTCGCCGGAAGCCTCCTAGAAGTCGTCGAAGTCTTTGCGAAGCACGTAGGCGCGGTTTAGCGAACTGCTGCAGCGATTCGAGTGGGATTCTATCTCTTATGATGGTGGCCGAATAACATGTTGGTATGGTTTACGCTCGTCTACATGCTCTGTAGTGACTCATTCAACGACAGCTGTCACCGTATCGAAGTGCTCACTTTCCGGTAGGCAGAGAATGCAGTCCCCGTCTAGTTGAGCGGTCCTTCTGGAAGAGGAAGGCGTGAGCCGTATCCGAAGAATATATGGTGAGTGGACTTACGGTAGTCATAGACGAGCCGGGCATTGATCTTCTCGCCCTTAGGTCCTACAAAGGCGACGTGCCTGGTGTATCTTAGCACCCCGTCGATCTCCTCAATACCCCATGCCTATGAATGGAATGGTCAGCGATCGTCAACGCGGCTGGAAGAAGTTGAAATACCATGTCCGTTGTCCAGGACTTCCCGCTCTTTGGCGCACTTTCGACGGAGTGAAGAATGACCCCTTGCTCCTTCACGCTCTCCGCCCACCCTTGTTTCAGATACTCGTCATCCAACTCGTCAAGTTTGGCACGTTTGGTACGAATCATCGTCGGACCATACAGCTTGCTCTCGGCATCGCGTTTAGTCCAGTCGAGGGTACGCGTCTCGGAAGATCCCCGAGGCCTCCGCCAAGCGTCTGGTCCACCTTAATGGTTTCAAGGTCGCCTTCGACGGAGTGGTGGATACTGAGGGACAGGGTAGCCATACCGATGGCCTTTCGAGTCATCCATGACACGCCCTGCTTATTGAGGAGCTCGTCGGTGTCATCGCTCAGCGCTTTATTCTGTGCAAGGATATCTGGTGATCAAACTATATCTCGCATGCGAATAATGTACTGACCTGGATATACTTGCCAGTCAGATTAAGCGTGGTCATATCTGCGGGTACGGCCATGGTATATTGTTCGGTCGTAGGGAATGGCCTTATTTTTGAGCTGTGCCAGTGGGGCTCGTTCAGAGAGCAGGGCTTTATGGACCTCTGCGGTGGGGTTCGGTATCAAGCAGTTGGGGATTGAGTACTTGGACTGATGTGCACTTTATATCACCCCAATCTAACTCATTTCTTCAAAGATTATGCGTTATTGGCTTCCAGCGGGCGCCGAGGTGCTGCATGCCGCTCAACTTCTCGGCCGCCGCTTCACGACTTGCAGACTGCAGTCCATCCGCGGCGGCCGATACAGCGTCATTCTTGCTGATGTGCCGTCACAGATGTATCGCCATGGAGGTTAACAATGTGTAAATTCTGTGCCGTAGTGTCCTTGCAGGTTTAACTGTACGACTGTACTGCAAGAGCTGTAGTGGTCATGAGTCGAGTGGTCGTGGGCAAGTCTAGACCCTGTCACGTGTCGCTTACGCTACAACTGGCGCATCATCCGGCTATTTCCGAGGCGTCGGTCGCCATTTTCAGCGGGCCCTGCCCGACGTTTGTTCTTGTCCTCTGTATCAACTGCACATACTACCTTTTACTTCAGCGAAACGTAAAGATGAAGACATGAACGGCCCAGCCTCTGCCGATTGTCAAGGGCGAGTCCCTATGAGCAGCGTAACGTAGAGGTACACGCCTTTAACTATTGAGTCTTTTGACGTTGACATGGTGAGTCGAGGTTCAGACATAACATTCACTTGTATCATTCACCGTAAAAACAACAGACATTTTCCGAACGCTCCTCTGGTCATGGCAACGGCCTTGTAACCTTGTCCCGAGTCTGGCACTTGACAGGCAAGATGAAAAGGTCTAATCGCCTACCGCCCCGGGCCCCGGGTGTGAAGACTGTGACCAAACGTGGACAGAGAAACGTTCCGTGCTTCTCAACCTTGTGGAGCTGTCCAAGGCCCTGGGAAGGCCCACCCAGGAAGCTGGCATGGCAAGCGCTTGCAGAGCATGTGTAGCACACGTGGACCAGATCTCCCTCGCGCCCGCTTTGCTTGCAACCATTGCTCCCTAATCGAAATCCCCCAAGAGACCTTTCACTTGCAAGGCTGCTTCAAGCAACATGACATCGTAAGTTTTGTCTGCCTGCACGCATTTGCCCCAACGACTCATCCTTCCCATTGTAGGTTGGACAATCTCGTTGGCGACTCACCGCTGTTCCGCTTTACCATAAGCGGTATGATCTTCGTCTACATTCCCCCTCATTGACTGGAGGCTAACTAGGATTTTCTTTAGAAATACATGCGATAGAATTGCCGGTTACCTTGCCTCATAGGTTCTACATCATCGCTGAATTAAATGGGAAGACGTACAGGACCAGTCTTTCAAGACGGTCCAGACAGCCAAAGTGGGAGGAGGAAATTGAACTGTATGTCTCACTAGATGGGATTCCACGCTCCTATTTCTCACCGATTGTCCTCTCCAGCTTTGCCCCTCCGTCGAGTGAATTGAAGATGCGCATTTTCCGGTCTCGAGGTTGCCTGAAGGACAAGCTCATTGATACCGTGCAATTTAAACCTTCCGAAAATCCAAATGCCATCCAAGACGGTATGCGCTTCTCGACCTCGCCCTTAGAGCGTATCCTGATGCGTGCTCGTTGAAAAGTTAAACAGAAAGGCGCCGCCACTGGTACCTATCTCTTGCTCAGACTCAGAGCTCAACACCCGCCCGACCGTGCCGAGGGGAGAATATCGATCCAGAAACAAGCGCATTGACCGGCGCTGCGTCTCCTTCGGTGCTTCCCATTGCCCCAGCCGTGACGCATCTGTTCCCTTTGTCTCACACCGTCAACGCGGCAACTGACCCCGATCAGCTCGCAGTGGATAAACAGGCGGTCGATCTCGAACCACAGCCCTTGGCCGCTGCCAAACCTATCAACACGCAAGATGTGCCAGACGAAGCAGTTCGAGTGCCGCCTGTCTCATCGGACGTCGTTGAAATACACCTCGCTTCAACGGGTGCTGTGCTTCAAAATAACGAGGAGAACCAATTAGACCAGGCTTCGAGGAGGATCGATACTGCGGAGCTCACTCTAGAAGGCATGGAACCTGTGGAGAAGGAGTGCGGAGCTTTAGTCGAGAATATTGAGCTGTTTGCAGAGCTAGTTAGCACTCTGTCTGAGGCAAGTCATCACTTGTGCATCCACATTCAGCGCTCTCACACAGCATTCCAGGTTCACCCTTATGCTAAGCTCGCCTGTACCATTATCGGGGGAGCATACCGCGTAAGACTGCTTGCACCGTACACACTGGGTTGCTGACTGAAATTTCAACTACAGATTTGGAAGAACCGGCAGGACGTCGAGGCCAAGATCATGGATCTCTTTAGTCGCATGAATATTTTCTACGGAGTCGTTCTCGGTGTGGGGAAAGGCGATTCGAAGCTTTTCGTGAACGAGGACCTTCTATCACGAATTGCGCGACAAACGGTGGAGTGCTGCATCTTTCTTCGATCGTATGCCACTTCGACTCGCTGTAGGTGTTTTTCAAGAAAGGAAGGGTACACAAGTGTACTGATCCTTGCGTACAGTATCGCAGTACATCAAGGCAAGCACAGTTACGGGTAATCGGATATCGGAGTACGAATCTGCCTTTGACAAGTTGGAACAAGAATTCCGTATGAGACTCCTCTCTGATGTTGCGGCGGCTGCAGCAAGTACGTCGGTCAAAATTGACGACATTGCGGACGGCATCGAGTACTTGAAGGAGATAGTCGTCACCCGTGTATGTGACCGCCTAAACGTCGTCGGTGCGTCTCTTCAAATTATCACGCTTCGTTAACGGAGTCTCATTTATATCCCTGTAGAAGCTAGCATAGAGTTTCAAAACTTGCCGTACGCTGGAGGTGCTTCGATGGGCGGACCCGGGGAAGGCTGCTTGGAGGGCACGCGGACGGCACTGTTGGACGAAATCTCCGCATGGGCACTTGACGACCAGGCACAGCGTATATTTCTCCTCCATGGAGCCGCGGGCATGGGCAAGTCGTCAATTGCACACTCGGTTGCTCGTAGGTTCCGAGACCTTGGTCGCCTAGGAGCGTCTTTTGCGTTCCGTAGAAACGCTGAAGACCGACCCATCACGAAGCTACTGCCTACCATCGCTCGTGACATAGCGGAGCTGGACGACGGTATGCGCCGCGCGCTCTGCGCAGTGGTCGGCGGGAAGACAGCCCTACAGACAACCGGTAACCTTGAGGAGCAGTTTCATAACTTCCTGGCAAAGCCGTTCGAGAGACTGCAGGTCGTAGGCACTATTCTCATTGTCATTGATGCCTTGGACGAAAGTGCCGATGCCAGGTCCCGGGCGGGGCTGGTAGATCTGCTCACAAATCGGACCAACAGCCTCCCGTCCAACATCCGCATATTCATAACCTCACGCCTCGAGAACGACGTCATCCCTCTTCTAACGGCCGAGAACTTTATTGCGAAGAGTATGCACGACATCACACCCGAGTCTACCGTGAAGGACATCAGCGCATATGTCCGCAGCAGAATTCTATCGCTACCTGTTCAACCGAATTTCACCTACTATGACTGCGATCGACTCACGGAAACTGCTCAAGGCTTATTCCAATGGGCTTTTGTTGCCTGTGAGGCCGTTCAAGCGAGGGGCAAGGCCGGATTAACTCATCGCCAGCGATACAATCGGCTCCTCGGTTCTGGAGCTGGCAAAAGCGGCGAGACTCTTCTGGACGACTTGTACGTCGAGGTCCTCTCCCAGTTGTTTGATACGGACCAGGAGGAATCCAATGCGGCGTTCCACGCGGTCCTGGGCGCGGTTCTTTTGCCAATGAGCCATGTTCACGCAGGACCCTCGAAGGCCTTTTGGGCGGCTCGTTAGGAAGGAAATCCCCGTTCGACCCGAGTGTGGTTCTGGACTACATGGGCTCTCTGCTGAGCGGAATAGCTTCCGTAGATCAGCCCGTACAGCCTCTTCACACATCCTTCCGCGACTTCTTAACGGACATCAACAGGAGCAAAACGTTCTATGTCGACAGTATCCCATGCCACGTTACACTTGCCAGGGAATCGCTCCGAGTTATGAAGGCAGAGCTACGATTCAATATATGCCACATAGAGTCGGCGTATACAATGAATGAAAACGTTGTAGATCGAGCACAGCGCATAGAGCGCAACATATCTTCTGAGTTATCATACTCCTGTCGCTTTTGGGCCCGCCACGTGTACGCCGCCGTCGGTGCAGACATAGGCTCGGAGTTCGCGGAGCTACTAGAAGACCTGCTGAGGACGAAGCTTCCGTTTTGGCTGGAGGTGCTAAGTCATCTTGATTGCATTGATCGACATGTACCTGAAGCCATGCAGTGTGTTGTAAAGGTGTGTACGCTTTGTATCCTCCGACTTCTCTGCATGCGTGTACTGAAGATTCTCATGTTTCATGTCAGAAACCAAATGTTCACCGAGGAATCAAAGTCCATACGCTTTCTCTGGCTGCCGCCGCAGCTATTCTTCTTCACAACGAGGATACGCTTCGCATCATCGAGAAATCCGCCTGCCACATCTATGTCTCCATCATTCCGGCACTTGCGCCATCCAACCTTCTGTGCTATCACTACTGTCGCTTGCTTTCTCGTGTGCTACGCTGCAACGTCGATCAATCGCCTGCAACACCACACGAGCTCCTTTCCATGGGATTTAGGGAAAGCTTTAATTTTCCTGTCCTCGCGCCGGGCGGTAGCCAAGTCGCATGCGCAATAGGAAATCACGATCTCATCGTGCATAACCTCACCGACGGAAGCTCAATGCACTTGCACGGACCTTACATCACGGCCATGGCGTATTCCTCAGATGGCACCCATCTAGCAGCAGCCTCTGACCGTCTGACCGTTCGCATTTGAATGCGGCGTCCGGCCTTCTCGTGTCACAAGTGCACATCGAGGGCCACAAAGGAAATATCAGCTGCCTGGCGTTCGCTCAGGATAATATGCACGTGGTGTCCGGGAGTAACAACGGAAGGATTCGATTGTGGGAGAAGCTCAGCGGTGCAGAGACGTGGAAATCCGATCTCGAGTCACGCCCGGGCAATCGGATTCATTCAGTCGCATTTTCGCCAGATGGGCAAGCTATCGCCTCCGGTTCAGACAGTGCCGTGTACATCCGCAGGCCGTCTACCTCTCAGTCAGACGCGCTGTGGCTGACCGAATATGGCGGCAAGGCAACTTCCATAGCTTTCTCCCCTGATGGGCACTACCTCGTTGTCGGGTTCAGTAACGGCGTCATTCGGCTTTGGGATGCGCAGACGTACTCACTAAACGATGACGTCCTGACTGGCCACACGAACTCGGTTACCGATATCACATTTGCGCTGGACTGCGGGAGGGTTGCATCTGCCTCGCGCGACGCTACCGTCCGCCTATGGTGCCTAGCGACCGGTCAGTGCGATGTTCTGATTGGGCATTCTCACTGGGTCGAGTCTGTGGCATTCACCCCTGAGGGCGACAGCATCATTTCCGGCAGTATGGATACCACGGTTCGGCGGTGGGACATCAAGAACGCTACCCCCAGACGTGAAATGCCACCCGTCGCCTCTCGTGCACACCTTACTTGCATGGCTTTCTCGCAGGAGGGCCAGTGGATTGCCGTAGGCTCAGAGCATGGAGCGATATACGTGTGGGACTACGCAACCGGACAACTCATTGCAGAAATGGGAACAGTCTCTAGCGACCGCCTTCGGCGCCTGGTGTTCTCGGCCAACGGCGACACGATCTGCTCATGCACCGAATGTGGGCATATGGCTCTGTGGGATGTTGCAACGCGCGCAGTAAAACTGAAGAGTCCCGAAGAGCATCCCTCGGGCGTGCTTGATCTCGCGCTCTCCTCCGACGGCTTGAGCATCTGGTCGATATCGTCGCAAGTGGTACAGATTTGGTACCCCGAGTCAGGATCCTTCACCAGCACTCGTCTATGCCCCACCGATGTAGCGGACTCAGACATGATTTGCGGCGCTGCATTCTCCCGAGACTGCACACTTGCTATAGTGGGTACACGAAAAGGGTTCGTCAAGCTCATTCGCACCTCCGCCGCCGAGATCCTATGGGAGACGAGATGTTCCCAGGACCCAGTATCTTTTGTGGCTTTCTCTCCCGATGAGAGCAGGGTCTGCGCTGGCAGAAACGACACGACGCTGATTTCCTTGTTTGTGGCAGACGGCACATATTTTAGAATGCTCGGTAACCACATAGAGTCGGTACGGGGAATTACCTCGTCCAAGGAGTCAGCGTGGTACCCATTCATTGTCTCGGGATCACTGGACGAAACCGTGCGTTTCTGGGATCCAGACCATGCCGGCGAGATAGCGAGGCTACAACCGGGGGAGTTGGTGCAATCCTTGCTGTTGTCACCGGACAATCGGTATCTGGCAGTCTGTACTGTCGATGGCGTTGTTCAGATCTGGGACACCTCGTATTCAATTGGTGCACCTGGTGAGTCACTTTCACCTGAGTCGGTGCCTACTGCAGTAACTATGAAACCTTATCATATTCTCTCAGAGGATCGCATTGCCATAAGCCAGTATCTATTCTCCCACGACACGAACCACGCCCTGTCGATGGAGGATCCACTACGCACCGAAATGACAACTTTTCCGGTCGCGATCCATGAACTGACCTGGAGAAACGAATGGACTGGTTGGGTACCTGCTCCAGCTGGAGAGCGCATCGTCTGGGTGCCGCGAGAACAACGATCTCGTCTCATCCGGCCGGGCTTAAAGCAAGTATTTGGCGGCGGGGGACCAATCGAGTTTGACCTTAGCCAGTTCGTCCACGGGGAGAACTGGACGCAATGTTGGTCGAATAATGCAGCGAACGATTAACGACAGCCGTACGTTGAGGAATAGGCCTATCAGACTCCTTCGTTTTGTTCACTATCATCATCGATTCAGTTCGGACATATCATCCCGCCAGTAACCTGGTCGTCTAGTTACGGTTACCACTCTATATGCCTATTGGTTAGTATGACATATTTGTTTGAAGTGCACGATGGATAGTGTGCATGGCAAACACCTCCGGAGAGGTCTGCCAGGCCGGCTTGCCGGCAGAGCCGGCAGGCAGCGCTGGCAGAGAGGTGGCAGGACTTGGGCAGACGCTCGGAGGGATTGCCCGGAGGCAGCCGGAGGCCCGCCCCATCACCCAAATTGGGCATAACGGAGGGCCGAAAGTGACCGGCGTTCACAATGGCAGTGGATTCTGGAGCTTAGGAGGCTGGATAGGCTTGGTCGAGTCAAATATTGTGAGACCTATGGCTCAGAAACTGCCCAATCTTACTCATATGGCCTCGCCAGTCCTCTTGTCTGCCAGGTTCTGCCAGGTCCACCCTCGTCTGCCAGCCGGCAGTGCCATGCCGGCATTGCCGGCAGGCGAGATGGCAGGATTTGCCAAGCGCTCTAATGGAGCTCACAATCGCGTCCATTTTGTGATTACATGCGCCCACAGCGGTGAGGACGACCGGGATGTGACTTTGCGTTGGTGCGCAAGTCAACGAACGGCTGTAGCCGCAGGCTGAACGTCAGCAAAGTCGGGAGCTATGCGTAGGAGCTAAGTCGCTGCCTGCAAAGAAACCAGAAACCGGGCATTCGTCAATGTGAATAATTCAACGATTTTAACGAGCACGGGGAATCGTAATTATACTGTGCAGCCATAACGTGCGGAAACATCATCCAAAGGAAACTTATCTTTCGCAGCCATGGCGCACGCTGATGTGTATTGTGTTCATGAATATTATTCCTCCATTTGGTATTACAGTTCTTGTGTTACAGCAGGAAGCTCACGAGACGTTCCTAAGCCGTGGGCTCCTTAACATTGGGTTCGTACACCTTCCTCTGCTCCTCTATGGGAATGTCGTCGACTATGCCCGCACGCACCGAGTCCGCTATGGCCTTCTCACGCATGGGATCGGTGTCTGGATAGTGTTCCATCTGAGACGGTATCTTTCCTACCGTCGACTCGAAGGCATCCTTAGCCCTTTCGGCAATGGCTGGGAGAATACAATCAGTATTAGCCGAAAAGAGAAAGATGTTTGTCGCACATTTGCCCAATGAAACGCCCTCGTCTGGTGTGTCGGTGTCTGGTGGCACGACCGAGTTAAGAGGCTAATGACTGGTAAGCTCTCCAGCTCGCATTCATGAATGTGATATGCGCACCTTTTCCGCAGTGGTGTGGACATGTTTCCCGTCAGGAGTACGATGACTCATGGTAGTTAAGTTCAAGTGTGTGCAGACGAATTAGTGATGGACTTGAAATCGTGAATCCGAGTAAGTAGCCGTTGCTGAGTGGTTGTGGTTGATTCGTCGTGGGCATACCTGGGCATACTGGTACCACCTTATAACCACCTACAGCGTTGGATACATGACATCGTCTGGGGAGTTTGTACCGTCGGCGCGCCTGAACGCGCCACCACTAGATCTGTAAATCGCGCTGAGCACAGAGGAGAACACCACGAGCGTTCAAGCCAAGCTAACTTCCGGCATGAGAAGAGAAAAGTTGGCAAAGGCTTCGGTGTGCGAGTGACGCTTTCCGATTCGTGGTGTGGTAGGAGGAGGAAGACGAAGAGCGGCTGAACAGCAATTACCCAAGTTCCTCAGCAAAGCCTGTGGGAATCAGAAGAAAAGAGAGTAAGCGCGCCAGCTTTATGGGCAGATTCAGGCCATATACGGTAGCGTGGCTTTGAGGGCAAAACCCGCAAAGCGGAGAGTTTCGCGCAGTGTAATTTGGGAAGACTAGAGGTACCAAAACATGTATGTGTGCGACATCTACTTGTACTAGGAACATGAGCTATGCGATACAACACGAGGGATCCGATAAATTATGCGTGTGTGGTCATCGAGAGTCAAAATGGATGAGGAGAATTGGGGTATCATGGTGGGCGTCAACTCTAAGTGCTTGACGAAAATTCGTGAAAACGATCGTATGCGACTCTACCGAGCCGTCTTCGAGACAGCGCCTGTACTCTTGCGCATGAAGAATCTGCAAAATATGTCAATATTACAAGTCTGTCGATCAGAAGACGAAGATCTGCTCACACTAGGAGATTTTGCCACATTCGCAGGCCGTGCATGCCAGGGACAATGTTCGCCGCAGGCTGTTCCTCGGCCGCAGTCTGCTGAGGAGGATGAATCAAGTTGTCGTCGTAGTCGAAGAAGGCGGCGATAGCGTCCGAGAACGTGCGTTCGGGAACGATGTGATGGGTCTCGGGCGCGGTGTAATAGATACACTTCTTGACCAAAGCAATGGATTCGCGCTGAAGAGAATGAACAGTTAGCATTCACGATGCGCCAATCGAAACAAGAGATTTTACGTTGTCGCGTCGCCCAACGATTGCACTTTTGCGGCGGTCGCTCGCCATCCAAGTCAAAGGGTCCTACGGTCCGTCAGCCGTAGGGAGCAGTAGAGAAAGTGGAGGCAAACATACCCCATCGTCGGTCCGGTACCACTTCACCCATCGCAAGCGTCGAGTGCACCGACACGCTTGACGAGGCATGTTCTGGGCGCGGCCGATGGCCGTCTCCATGCTCCACGAAGCCCTGCGCCTTCGCCCTCTTCATCATCGTCTCAAATGCCCGCTCGCACTCTTCCCTCTCGCGCACGACCGCCAACGCTTCCTCCCGGAACTTCTCGTCCCACGTCTCTTGGCCCTCCAACCACCTGCGCACAGGATCCTCCTTGATGAGACCGATGGAGCGCGCATGGACGTTGAGCGCCGGGATCTCGTCTTTTGGCTCCATGGGACGGACGCGTCCAGAGATATCAACGCGTTCTCGGAGCATGACGACGCCTGGTATATCCTATGATGATGAGGGCGTTAGCATCGTGATACGGAAGCAGAATAAATATTGCGATTTCTCACCTTGGTGGAACCAGTGCTCCCTTGGCTCGCGCTGGAGTGTTCAGACAAGTTCTGCGTCTGTCCAGCTTCAACCTCCTCCTTCGCCGTCTCCTCATTCAGCCTGTACAGCCGCACATCCTCCCTCGATATGGGCGACTGCGTAGAGTCTGACTGAGACCCGTTCCGCTCGCGGCGCGGCACTGACTTGCGCCTCTTCTTGAATAAACCCTTGAGCTTCGAGGATTTGCGCAGATGACGGCGTGGCGGCGGGCGCTGCGGCCGATCTTCGTCTTCAGAGGCAGAGTCCGGGATCTCTGCCGGTGGTATATGGAACTCGGGGAATGGGTTTCGTTCGAGATGCTCGGGTGTGTGGCTGGTGACGTGTTTGACAAACTCTGCAATGGAGCGGTAAGCGTATTTGGCCTGTTCCGACGGTCAGTCGATTGTCAACATGATGACAGAGCCACTCACGCTGTCTGTGAAGGTGAACACCGTAAGGACGTGGCACATCCCATCAAAGACTTGGAAATGGACCTGTGATTATCTCAATATAGATCGAGAGGCGACAGACTGGCATGCAACCAACCTTTGTTGGAGTCTGAAAGCGCTCTGTGTTCTCGCGTTGCCGGACAGCGGTCTCGAGAACACCTCTCCGCGTGGGATACTCCTTAGGGTTGGCAGCCTTGTGCGCTAAGTATACGATCTCGTCGCGCAGAACCTCGTTGTCGCCTGCGATGATGTAGAGGGGGCACAGGTTGCCAAGAGACCCCTGAAGGACGGGCGAAACCAGCGGATGGGTGAGTTGTCTAGATTTTAAAACGTTGAGTTACGATCATTAAGAAAGAGGGCAGTACGCACTCGTTGGTAGCATATATTTGGATCTGCGATCGCAGTTCCAACGGCGTAGCGTGCGGGTCATTCATGAGCACCTTCGGCGGCATCGGCTCCCACGTCGACAGAGCATCGTCATAGGTCACGTCGCCATCGACAATCACTTCCTGACAGTCCGGACGCTTGGTTGCCTGGTCGGTAGTTTCGGCCGAGGTTTCTTTACCGGACTGGCTGAGCATCTCTTCCTGGTTGCCAACGACTTCGTCCTGCAGGTCGCTCGCATGCACTTCCTGATGCTCAAGTCGCCGCTCGGCTTGCTCCTGCAGTTGCTCCCTACTCGGCCGCAGCGCGTCCGCATGCCCAGGCTTCGGTGGCGCGTTCGTCTTGGTCGGCGCCGCCCTGTGTCCGTCCGCGGGCAACGGCTCCATGGGCCAGATCGCCGAGGGCTTGTGAATGAAGCCGTGATCTGGGATGATGTCCGTTGGGGTGTTCTGCATCACGCTTGGGAAGCTGTGCGTAAGGTCGACCCAGGGGCTGATCAGAACGCCGCCGGCTGGAAGCTCAAGGCCCATGTCGCGAAGAACGGTCAGGGCGGACACGCAGAGACCACCACCGGCAGAGTCGCCTGCTATCACAATCTTGGATGCTGGTATGGCTTGGTGCAGAGAGCCGAGCGGCGGCGACGTTAGGTAGAAATCTGATAGAAACAAATTAGTAGCCAGAGGTATGCGTGGTGAAGCTGGACTTACATGCGGCCAGTACGTCTTGGAGAGCGCAAGGCCACGGATACTGGGGCGCTTTGCTGGTAGCATGTAAGAATGCATACGAAACTGAACGAAAGAGGAAATACGCACCGGTAATTCACTGCAAAAGCTCTTCCATTGAACTTGCGGGCTGCAATAGATAAACTTCAGGGAGGAGTTGCATATATACAAATATACCAGCCGTACCGTAACGGATGATTTGGTATCGATGTGAGTCTACGCATTCGAGCTCAGATGTGTACGAGACAGCTGTGAATAACATCACTCACTGATGGAACCCCAGAAGTAGCCACCTAGCCAGAGTGTTAGCCTTGTACTCCACATCTGGGCGAACTGTACTGCGTACCTCCATGCACGTAGAGCTAAACAAGTGCACGTCAGTACAATTCAAATTGACTAGGAAAAGATGCAACGCACCATCACGGTATCTAGATTCTCCATGCGCATTATGTTTGCATCTTCTGTGCTGAGCGGGCTAAGGTCGATGTTCTCCGGATCCGGACCGACGTATTCCTTCTCGGTCACCCACTCTGCTTCCACCCCGTCGAGCCCACGGACCTGCCACCACCTCTCGCCTCCGACTACAGATTTGAGTTCGTCTGGACCAAACCATTTGATTAGGAGGTCGGCTGCCATGTTGCAGGAGCTGAAGGGTATTAAGACCGGAGACACTGCAGCCCAGTACGGTGTGCCAACATGCGTGTTTGTGCTGCAGAGTGTCAATGAGTATACTGCGATTGATGGCTCTGAGGGGCGGGGGACCTACAAAGCTTGAAGCGACTCGACAGTGTTCTGTGTTCCCATCTCCATGAAGGACTTGACAATATTAAATGCTCTATTAACTGGTCAGCGGCGAGAGAAGGGAACCAAAAGGTGTGCTCGTACTCATCGAAAAACACATCATCTGTAGCGTCAGCCTCGTCATCTCCATCTTTCCATTTCCGCCCCTTTTCTTGAATGTGTCGCAGAAAGGTCTTGAGAACGACTGCACACGACAAGGTAAGTAGAGGGGCAGAAGCAAGGCTCGCAGAGACATACCTGGAGTGATATGAACTGCCGACGACGCAGTACTAACAACCATCTATGCCACACTGTACAAGAAACAAGTACGCGGCAGCAATCCCAGGGGAAAGGCAAAGTCCGCTAGGGGGCCGCAGGATCAAAAGACAAACGGCGTGAGGCGGAAGGAGAGCGGTCAAAGGAAGGAGATGAAGAGGTAGGGGGAGGCCGACGTGGCGTGTGAGAGACGAGTTCGCCGCCAGGCACAGCGAGCAGAGGCTAACATGGCCACAAGCGTTCGGAATGAAATCCGAGTCTGTAGACGCCTGGTCGTACCTGGATGCACACCAAGCGCCGGGCTTCAATTAGGTCCCATTGGCATGTGATTCTACCCCTTTCGTCAATGACGTCGCCATAATGCGGCAGCCTTGTGGCGTCGTGATCTTGTCCAGAGCCACCGCCAAAACGACCACCTCGAGCACTGCATCCTGAGATTGGCTTACGCAGATCAAGGACCCAGGTCTCGCGCACCTACCATCTCAGCGGCATGCTCTCTGATCTATTTCGCGAAGCTCCAGACTGAAGGTTTTCGAGGCATGACACGCATGACACGCCACTCACTGTGTTTGCGCCAAGTATATGGCACGGTAAGTATATCCCCAAGATAGGTTGTATATCCAGGGGATCCGAGTGCCATACGATGTTCAAACAGTATCAATGGTCATACATATGCGATTCATCCAAGGTCGTTGACCGTTGCCCGTTGACTCAGGGTCGCTGGTCACGGCGAAACTCGCCGGTGCAAACTGTGTTAAACAGGTGAATGGCTGTGGCCGGTGAGTCGCACGGCTCTCTTAATCATTCTTTGCAATTTAGATGACCGCTGTGGCTCTCTGATCGTCAAAGCATCAGCCTACGATCAGATACCCTCAATCAAACGCACGCGGCGTCATCAGCCAAATACAGCCACGGTCTCGTGGTGGGTGGCATATAAAGCGTGGAAGCACTGCAGACCGCCTATTAACTGACTCCCCACGCTTCAGTACGGGCACCATGCAGCACAACCACGCACACTCTCACTCCCATGCCCATCCCCATACGCATGGGCATGGTGAGCACGATGCTTACGTGGCTCAAAACCAGAAGCACTTTGACGCGACAGCCAAAGAGGCTGACATAAACCCGCAATGGCTCGAATTGGCTCGGAAGATCAGCGACGCAATGCTGCGAGTGCACCCCGAGCTCTTCGTCAAGACCCGAACGGAGCTCTTGGACTTTGCTTGCGGCACTGGTACGTCCGCGTCATTGTTACCACGTCAAGAGTACCACCGACTCATACATTGGTAGGATTCGTCGCAAGAAATGTGTACCCGCATGCGAAGTCGATTTTAGGAGTGGATGTTAGCCAGGGAATGGTACGTTGCGGCCACCCGCGGGATGACTCAGACACGCGTCGTGTCTGATACGAATGGCTGCTATAATAGGTCGATGTGTTCAACCAGCGAGCCAATGAACAAGGTATTCAGCCCGAGCAAATGCGAGCCATCGTAGCAGACCTCAAAGGCACGGGCGACGAACTCGATGGCGCAAAGTTTGACGTGATCGTTGTACGTTCTTCGCCTTACCATGTTTGTCCTGCGCTAAATTGGGCGTGCAACAGTGCTCGGTAGCATATCATCACTTCGCATCTATCCACGACATGACCAAGATCATTTCCTCGTTTCTGAAGCCGGGCGGATCGCTCCTTGTCGTCGACTTCATGAAACAACTTGAAGGACACCAGGCAGAAGCCGTCGTGGCTGAAGATTTCCGGCACATTGCACCTCACGAGAACGGTTTCAACGAGACTGAAATGCGCAATGCCTTTGAAGAGGCTGGGTTTGATCGACTTTTCATTCTCGAGTGCTACGAAAGCGATAATTTTTGAGCGAGAAGTAGAGCTGTTCTTGGCTAGGGGAAAACCGAGCGAACGCGGAGTAAAGCAAGGCCTCCACACAGGTATAATAATGATAACTACTGCTACATTATGTGCGAGCTCAGACAATATACTCGCATACGTATCTTTTGTCCAATCGGGAGAGGCCGACTCTGCTGCACCTTATGCCAGGCCCGTGGATTGAACCCAAGAACTCGGGAAGTGCTGTCACATAAGCGCCAGCAGATGACGTCGCAGCTGTCTATTGCGCGAACTCCGGGGCGTCCTAAACTTACTTGGTGAAAACTACATCCCACCGTCTAATTTGTTTCTCTATTCTTTCCATTGCGCCGCCAGCTCTTTGTTGCATGTGTAGATGAATCGGCTTCCGCTCAGCGCAATGTCCACAAATCTTCGTAGAAGCTCGCGCAAGGTGTCCACGACGCCCGTCGCCGCCACGGTCGCAGCAACAAGCAAAGCAACCTCGAAAGTCGTGCGGGCCCGCGGAATACACGCCGATGCACGCGCTGGCTCGAGCCTTGCTCAGGACGAGGCCGCAGGCTCGACGACACGACCCAAGAAACGCGCGAGAGGCGTGTCGTACGTCGACCCGGAGTCGCTGGAGGACGAGCCAGAACCGAAGCCTCCAAGCAAGCCGAAGAAGGCCAGGAAAAAGGCGGGCCCTGTCGTATATGACGTTAACGACTTTCCGAAGAGACCAGACTTGCCCTGGAAGATAGGGCCTCATGTGTCTGCGGCAGGTGGCGTGGAGAATGCCGTCGTCAACGCTGCTAGTATCGGGTGCGTGCCATATTTCTTCCGCGCGTTGCTTCGTGTCTGAGCCGTGTGCAGTACAGAGCAACAGCTTTTGCTTTATTCCTGAAGTCGCAGCGCAAATGGGAAGCTCCTCCGCTGAGCCAGGAGTCGGTGGACGCGTTCAAGCAGCGGATGGAGGAATTTGGCTACGAGGCGAAGCACGTCTTGCCGCACGGGAATTATCTGGTGAACCTTGGCAACCCTGACGCGTATGTCCCTTGTCTCTTCTGCGCGCATACGCCTTCTGACCTTACTGGTGCTGTAGCGAGAAACGCGAGAAGTCTTACCGCTGTTTCGTGGAAGATCTGCAGCGCTGCGAACGGCTTGGACTCATTTTGTACAATTTCCAGTACGTCCTTGTAGTACACCCAGGCAAAGCACTTCTTACAACATCTGCGACTTCTTCAGCCCCGGGTCCACGGTCGGGCAAGGCACCGCTGAAGAGTCATTGTCATTGATTGCTGATTGCCTCAACCGATCACACAAGGAAACCGACCGAGCTGTGACCGTTATTGAGAGCATGGTGTGTCAATACGCATTTTGACTATGCCGCAAGTTTCTTTAAACCTGACTTGCCTGGAAGGTAGGAGCGGGGAACGTCCTCGGATCGAGGTTTTCCGAAATTGCAAGGATAATCGAGCAAGTAGAAGACAAGTCAAGAGTAGGCGTATGCTTGGATACGTGTGAGTCGCACATTCTCGATAATTCCGACGGCACGTTGACCGCCTACCGATAGGTCATATATTCGCCGCTGTAAGTGATAGACTGGGATAGGGATACAGATTACGGCGGTCTAATGAAGCCTCATCTAGGGGTACGACATTCGGACAGAGAAGGGCTGGAGGTACGTCGCTCTCACCGTACCATACGTATTGACCATTAACGAGTCGGGCTACTACTCTAGGGAAACCAGTATGTGAAGGTGCATGTCAGCGTTACTGGTTGACCTGACTTACGCCTACGACAGTGGCGGAATTCGAGCGCGAGATCGGTATCAAATATCTTCGAGGTATGCATCTGAACGACTCGAAGGTGGGGCTTGCAAGCAAGAAGGACAGACATGAGAACATCGGACTGTGAGACACACATAGTAACCCTGCCATTGTCGGCTGCTGACCAATGCTATGGCTAACAGAGGACATCTCGGTCTCCGGACGTTTTCGCATATCCTCCACGACTCACGGACACAAGACATCCCGCTCGTTCTCGAGACACCGGCCTTCGACACGGCGAGCGGCGCTGGCAAGAAGAACCAGTTCGCGCCTGGTGAGGGCTGGGACATCTGGCGCAGCGAGACGAAGATGCTGCACAAGCTGGCGGACTGGTCGCCGACGGATCAGCCGACGAACGAGGTGAAGGGGGAAGCATCGAAGGTGGACGGCCTCGAAGTCGACGACAATTTTGATCGGTGGACGGAGGAGCTGCGTGAAGTCGTGCAACGGATCGCCGCGGCAGCAAAGGTCAAAGAGGCGAAGAATGACAGTGGGACAAAGAGTAAAGCGAACCGGGGTGGTGCGGCGAAGAAGGGAAAGAGGGTGCAAGGCAGGACGACCGAGGTGGCCGAGGATTACGAGAGCTCACTGAGTGAGCTGAGCGAGGCTATCGCCGCCGCCGAGCGGTAGGGCCCACTCTTGGCCGGAAACCCGCATAATCATAGCACAGGTACGCTTTTCGTTTACGTCTTCGCTTTACCATACCTCATGACCACCCTGCAATGTAGAGCCGTACTCCCCCAAGTAGCACATGTCCACGTAAACATGCAGCTAATGCGAAACGTTGAGGTTCTCTGACAGATGTTCCTAGCCCAACGCACCGCTTGTCGCACGGACGTGTGATGATGGGGGAGATGCGTTGCTGCACAGATCCACATACCCCTAATGGAGTTTGGAATACCTTCCCTGCCTTCATTCCATTCGACTTCCACACAACCATGGTCCGCACGCTATTATTCGAGTACTGACGCTTGCCCGACAAATTAGATTGTAGATCAGGAAATACATCAGTTAAAAATGCTCAGTACCCACATTGGTGAGCGCGGTAGTACACTGCGCATACCAACCGAATTCACTTACGTAAATCTTCCAGGTGTCAGATATACTTCGTTTCCCGTAACTTTATTTGGGTTGCGGACGCCACAGATATGCAATTGCTGTCACCGTGACTCACCCTGATTGGATGGACCGTTGTCCGATGCCGCCTGTTGGAGAAAATGCGCGTGCTCGCGGTGGACAGTTCCGAAAATGCAGGCGACCAGAAGCGCCCTCCTGTGGAATAGTGGGATAACCTTTCTAGTGGTGAGTCTGTACTCAGTGCTCAGCAACTGCCACGTAACGCGTATGGACGCATGCTGTATCTGACCTCCGGTGGCGACAGGACCGCTCAAGATACATTGGCGAATAAGCTATGCGACGCATGAGCCTTGCAATATGTGGCACTTTGGTTCGCCCGCTCCGCCAAGCAGTCTTTGGTAAAGTCTCGAATTCTATAGCTTATGTGCGGGCAGTTAACCCACGCTCCAGATCCGCTTGTATCCCGCCTGATGAGTGGAATACACAACGGGCAGTTTGCTTTCCTTGCGAGCAGTGCACTAAGGAAGGCGCAGCTCTGCCTTTCTACGCTGGTGCTAACACTTCCATAGAGTTTTGGGTGCATACTGTCAGCCACCTTTCCATTATGCTCAACGTGCCTGGGGCCTGGTTTGATTCTCTGCCTCTTCCATCGTACACTGGCGGCGTCGTTAGTCTCGAGGAATCAGCGCAGCTCTTAGAGTGGGCCCTTCGCCCACTCTTGACATCACCTGACCTCAGAGGTATCCAAATCATAGCCGCGGACCTCAAGGACGCCGAAGTTCAGCGGCTGGGCTTCGGTATAAAGGCCAACTTTCGCTGCGTACTCAGCAGCAGCACCTCCAGTGTCGCTTCAGTAAACAGCTTCTCAATACTTCCGAACACATCTTCCAATGTACGCTATTGTCATTCTATCAGCTATGTCCTTCGCTAACAAAGCCTTCTCGGCATCTTCGCAGATGAAGTTCACTCTCCTCACTGCCGTCGCTGCCGCAGTCGCTTGCGTCGTAGCCACGCCCTCCCCCTCAGGCGGCGGGTAGCCCTTGCGAAAATATCGCGATTACGTTCGCAGGCGCCACTGTCACCGCCCCGATTACAGGGGGTGGTTTTGTCGCTTGTACGAGGACCTGCGCTGCCACCACAGCCGCTGGGACTGCATCAATCAACATTCCGTTGTTCGGCACCCTGACCGTGGCTCTGACATCCGGTGTAAGCCTTCGTTCTCCATCGCATAGTAAAGCCAGAGATTTATTTTGCTTGTTCGCATTACAGCGTTGCACCTGAATGGCATAACAGAGGGTATTATATGATGTGTATGACGGGCTTTGTACGATAGCGATGATGTCTTCTGTCGGCAGGTTCCTAGGAAGATTTGGAATGATATGAATGCGCGCGCAACGAGTGGCTGTGCTGGTTCCGTGGAAGCGCGCCTTGAGCTGTGTTTAATGAGGATGGTAAGGAATGTAGTGGTGCGGCCGTTCTTTGTAGATAGAGCTTTCCTGCAGCATGAGCCGCACCTTGTTTACAAGTGTTTAAATCGGAGGCTGCCGCTTACCATAATAAGACAGTGCGCTTGCTGACATTGCAACTCGTGACATCGCGGCCCTATCAGGTCCTTCAGTAGTACCTATGTTCATGCCAACAATCACCTTGCAGCCATATATTTTGGCACATATTTACCTGTAGCCTCAAGCGCGCATTGCATCCACAACAATTTCCAGGTCTAAGCAGTTGAGGGCGAGCCTGGCATTGATTGGTCTTGCACACTGGGCGAGTTGCATCATGTAAGTAAAGCAATGCAAAAAACGAAGGAAGCATAGAAAGCTATAAGTCTGTTGCATAGTGGTGACCTGACGTTCAGCGCTCAACAGCAACGCAGTGAGTGTGACGTACATGCACTCACGGTGTGCGAGACAGAGTGCAACCTCCTCGGGGTCCGCGGCCAAGGATTGAGCAATGACTGGCAGGGCGGGACTATCCGAAAATGATAAGCGCCATAAATGACGTCAGCGTTTATCCACCGCAGCATAAGCTAGCGCCCCTTGCTTTTCACTGCGACTGCCTCGATGAAAACATGGAAGAGGCGGTCGCCGCTCAAGCAGTCTGCGAGTGCTCATGCCAGCTCACGCACACAGACTGTATATTAATGCAAGTAGGGCTATGAGCCCTGATATGCGCGCTGACGCGGCGTAAGACGACAGTGATCTCACAGCCTCGACCGTGACAGCAAGACCTGGAAAGAATGCCCCGAGAGCAATTGAGATCGAGGCATAGATAGACGCCATGAAGGTATCTGGTGGTAGTATAATGGACGCAGAAAGTACGCTGAGCTGTGCAGTGACTGGAATGAAGACGGAAACGAACCGTCGCGCGGAAAGGAGGGCAAGAAGATCTCACGGCACAAGACGAAGGTAGTCGAGGAAGGCGAGAGCCGGCTAAACGAGTTGAGCGGGAACGGACGTTGTCGGGAACAACAGCCAACTTTGGGACGTGGAATCGCGCACACAGCATTGGGTACTGGGTTTGTGTACGTTTCCACCGTCCATCATCTCATGACATCCCGTGGCGAAGAGCTAACGTTGTTAGATACCCTAGGTGGATGTATGTTATACAACGGGAGCAAAACCTTGTATATTCTCTGACAAACTGTCCTGGAACAACTACGCCGCTTGTCTCACATCCATGGGATGATTGCCATAAATACATCGGCCCACACACTCGCCGATGGTTTTCTGATTGAAGTCTGTCCTTCTCAGCCATGTTGTGCAACTATAGTGATTGCTAACCCTTTGCTTTCCTGGTAGTAACAGTAAAGCCGAATTACAGCCTGCACGATGCACATATTCATTGTTTCAACAGATGAGCACGAGAGTACACTCTTCGCATGTAAATGTTCGCCCTTCTGATCACAATCCTTGAACAGTGCTTTGGAAATCACAGAATCTTTCTGGCTGTCGTTTAGACTCAACCTAACTGAATTGAGTCTCTTCCCATCTGCCGGACAGGAAGCTTGTCCTCGTGGCGCGCACTTCCGAGAAGTTGCATCACATGGCCCGCTCTGCTGTGGGTCATCACCTAAGAACTCAGTTTGTTCTGAGTGCCAGATTTTATTTGGCTGTGGCTGTAGAAACTCCGTCGAGCCATGCTGCCTCAAATACCCTACGTTCACCTGGATGGCGGTATGTCAGCGGAGATGACGCGTCTCCACTGTAAGTCATATCAATGTTGAACATCACTGTATCCGTCTCATGAAGAACTTCTGTAGGTCATCAAGTCTTGCTGGCGTGCACAAAGTTTACATCCGAGGGAATATTAGCCTTGGTTCGTAGGACTCACCAAAAGGCATGGCAGGCAAGGTGTTCTCCCAGCCCTTGTAACCGGGTACACCACACCGGTGTTGCCTTGTATTACTGGTAGGTACATTCTCTGGGAATACTCAACCTGCGCAGTCAGTATTATTTCAATTTATGCTCAATGTATTGATACCGCAGCTCGGGTTCCCTTTTCTGCCGGTGTGAATGTCCAGCACACCTAGCTTCGTGAGTCGGCGTGGCTTTCAATGCAAGCCATACACTCTACGCCCTGACATCATGACTGACGTCGAGGAAGCAAAAACACGAGCAAATCAACGCACGGCCATCGGAGATCATCGACTTCACTTGCGTATAAAAGGCGTACCAGTGCAGCAAGCTCATCAGCGGCACAGCCAGTGTCACTTTCACCTGTCCAGCTCCTCAACAGCAGTAAAACATCTCACAGTGTATGTCTTTGCTACTGTGTCAATCAAAGGCTTCCTTTACTAACGAACGTACATGGCAATCTGACAGATGAAGTTTGCGCTTTTCATCGCTGTTGCTGCCGCTGTCGCCTGTGTTGTCGCCACGCCTGCACCCTCGCCTCAGGCAATAGGCATTCCCTGCACCGTCGTTGACACAACCATCGATGGCAACTCTGTAGTCGCTGACTCTTGCACTGTCGTTGAGTTGACCTGCGATACGACGGGCGGCACGACCACGACCGAAACGATCCCGGGAGGCACTATAGTGACATCGACTGGCGTAAGCATCTGCTCTCCACCATGATAGCTTACATGTACTTAATCATTTTATGTTTTAGGTTTGCGCCTAAGCAGGCAAAGGAAAGTGCTATGTGAGATGTAGGGCGGATTTTGTACGATAGTCGCGATGAGTCTTCTGCCGGCCGGTTCCTAGGAATGAAATGAATGCGCGCACAAGAGTGACGCCGTGGTGGAACTCTGAGAATCTGAATCAAGTTGCTAAAGTAACATATGGGCGTTACCGAATGCACAGAGTTGCAGTGGCTTCGTAAGCGCCTGCCCGATACCTGTACCTGGGCCAGGCTTTGTTTGGATCTGTTATGATCAGAAGCCTTTGCTTCCCATAAGGGGATCTAGGCACGCCGCGCGCGTTTAGCTGTTATGCTATCTCTAACTCTTTGACGCGAACGACTGCTAAGTCTATCGTTTGACAGAAAGGATAGCAACGGCATCGTGTCCGCAATCGCGCTGCGCAAGAAAAAAAAATCAGGTGTACTTATATAGTGGGCTCCGCAGCACATCACAACGGACTTCTCAAGTTTCAACTTGTCAGCTCATGACTGCAAGCGTCGTATCAGCGCGAGACCCCTTGCACGAGAAGCATAGCAAGCACGTACACGTTTCTCTTCGGCGTGAATCATGTCTGCCTTGGAGGTTGGTTGGAGATGGATATGACTCAAGCGAGTACAAGAGGAGTGACAAGCGCCGTTGTATGACATCACGCGTCACAGGCTATGTCACTGAGCGCAGCTGACTACCAACTTCAAAACTTTGACCGCGACGCTCCGCCTCCCTCACTTTCCGTATTTTGCTCTTGACGTTCGTTGCTGTGTTTCATTCGAGCATAGCAGACCTAAGGCTTACTCTCCACTTAATGTGTCACCTACTCATTATCCGGAAGCTCTCGTGCGTGGAACGTTGATATTGACGCCTCTACGACGACAACGAGAGTGGGCATCGACACATGCCTGCTCGCTTCAAGCCACTGAAGACGCCAAGCCTCAGACGACACAATGTATGTCTTGCAAATATATGCGAGGCGTGACGTTGTCTTAACCGAGTCAGCTGAGAACGAACCAGATCTCGAAGGCCTTAGGAGGGTGCATGTCGCAACTGTGGGTAGATTAGGCTCAAGTCTCAAGTATGTCGCATGCTATGGCTTTGCCTTACAGACAGTCTAACTAGCTTGAATCTAGGTTAGCAGCTTCCCTTCGCTCCTGCAGTTACAATGCACAGCTTCTCCAGCGCCGGCGTCGCCGCTGACTTCGGGGCATGAAAATGGTTGGAATACCTCCAGCTCGCTGTACGTGCCCCTGGACGCCTTGATAATCGCGCTCAAAAATCAGTGAACAAGGATGAGACACTGGGATGTGAGTCGCACTCTTAGCAATAGCCTGCTCTTTAGATGATAACTCACCCTTCTCTGTGGCAGAGGACCTATTGGGCGCCGGAAGTCCCTGCAGAAGCTCCCACGTATTTTGAACAATACACTCGCACCGTGTCACTCTTTTTTTGAATTACCAGCATTCGCCACGTTCGGCGGCACCGATATGAGGAGCCAGTTCGAATTTAATGGGGCTGAGACATTTATTGAAGCATGGATGTCAGCTACTCAACCGTTAAGCGAAGTCGAGGACAATGCCGGGAGCCAGGAAGGGACGCCGGCCTAGGGGAGAATAAGCATGATCACGGGCAGTGGTCGCGGGAATTAGGCGAAGACGTACGGTGTGGGTGCGAAGCAGCAAGGGCCAAGAGGAGGAGGAAAATATCCGACGGAAGGCGAATCCGTGCGCTACTAGTGCCGGCAATGAAGAAGGGGGTCGCTGGAGATGGTCATAGCCAACTGAACGAGTTGAACGAGGACGGACCAGGTGCCGAGAGACGGCAGGGCCAACTGTAGGCCGTGAAACCACATAAATATAGCATGGGTATGAGTTCTGTCCACGTTTCCGCGGTTCTATGGCGGCTCACGACTTTCCGCAGCGTAGAGCTGATGTAACCGTGGTGTCAATATCATTTGTACAACTAGGGCAAACGCTGAGGTCCTGAAACACCTGTATGGAAATAATAAATCCCTCGTCGCTCGTGTTGGTCCACATACCTCCCTGTTGAAGTCTGCTCGTCAGGTCTAAAAAGCTGCAATGCAAACAAATCTCCTGATTTTTAGGCAATGGCTGACGGGATGAATTAGAGCTCGGTTATGAACCACTTGGCGCCCGCAACAAAGAGTGTGAAAAGTGTGTACTAACAGACCCCATGCTGGGAAGTCTGTACGTTGCCACATGTGTAACCCAATCAGGGTTTCGGACGCCACGGAAGTAATACCGACGTCGCTTTGACTCAAGCTAAGTGAATGACCCTCTTCTCTTCTGCTAGAAAGGAAGCTGATTCTCTCGCGCATTCCCGAGAATACTTCGCCCTTGATCCGGTTCGCTGCGTGTCGTACTGCCGTAAAGCACTCAGTTCTCAATGCCCAGACTGCTCACCCACGTTCCAGTCGAATCATGATCCGTGTGACGACTGGAAGACACGGCGAACAAGCCGTTTTCCCAGTCCTTGAAAGCGGATACACTAGAACTGCTTCGCCATGTACTGCTGGTGCGTCCGCTCCACGAAATCTCACTCCCTCATAGTCAACAGCCCTTCAGTTATGCTCATTGTGTTTGGACCGCAGCCCACTTCCCTGCCTTTCTCAATACAGACAGACGGCACGTGCAGCTTCGCGAGCCGACACAGCTACTAAAATAAGCTGTAAACTTCGTACCCTGGTATCGCGTATGACATCACAGGTTACCATAAGGTGGTGCTCAGCTTGCACGGTTGTTGTAAATCAGTGGCCTGCCTTGCGTATAAAAGGCCGACATACGCAAGGTACTCAGCAGCAGCACTTCCGGTGTCGCTTTCGAGTCAAGAGCTTCTCAACAACCCGCATTTCATCTCTCAGTGTATGTTATGTTTGCCCCGCCATGAATGTACTTCACTGACTGTATTTTCCCGCACTCTTACAGATGAAGTTCACTCTTCTCGCTATTCTTGCCGCCGCGGCGACGTGCTCCGTTGCCATTCCTGCGCCCTTGCCCCAGGCCGGGACTGAGCTCTGCCTCGAAATCGATGGCGAAACTATTGGAGCCGCTTGCCCGGCTGGAACCACCTGCACAGGCACCCCCACAAATCTTGGTATTATCACCTTGCTCAACGGCGTAAGCCTCCATTTCCTTGACTCATGATAGAAACTGAAAGCTTGGTCTTGTTCTCATCTACAGACTTGCGAATAGGTGGGGCAACCGAAGGGTTTTGTACGATAACGATGATGTGTCTCGGCCGTGTCCTGCCGGCAGGTTCCTAGGAAGATTTGGAATGACATTGCTTACCGCGCGCGCAAACTATCAGGGTGTGTTATATCCGTCAAGCCGTCCGGCTGAGTGGTTCATTACTGCACGGTGAGCGTAAGGTGTGTCGGGCCGTAACAGTCTCGCTTGTTTGCATTTGTTAGGATCACAGGCTTCCGCTTGCCGTAATTGGTCAACGCACGACGTGCGCTTCTTGCCGTCTGCCGGCCTGAACCGTTCGTGGGTATGTGAAGATATAATTGAATAGCTTAGTGCCCGCATATGTACGCCACCGCATGATATACGCTATACACACTGTAAGATGTGCTCTTGTACGAAACAAACACTGCACCCATCGAGCTGTTTCTAGGAATCAGCGTTAATAAGTCCCACGGAAACCGACCTCGACGATGTACTACATGACATTGGAACACATTCGGGCTTTTGCATCTATAGTTAGAATGCATAGCAGTATCCACTCTTTGGGGTTCGGAATCGACCCCTAATAATATCGGCAGCTGGAAAGTGGGTGCATCAGCGCATGCTCAGCATGTTACTTGACGTAGCACAAGTGTTTCGTAACATACCTTGCTCGGCAAGGTGTACACAGTCGCTGGAGCGCCATTGAATGAGATTCGCCCTAAATGAGCAGAGAACGACTAAATATTGACCTTGAGTATGTGACGCGAAATGTAGGGGTAAAATAGACAAGTCGACGACCCGGAGGTTGTTTGTACCGTAAACCTGCATAGGGGCAGACATTAGCACGTCATGTGTAGACAACGAAAGAACGAGCCACACAAACCTTCAGCGTAGGGTCTACCACACCGCCCTTCTCTAACGGCAGCATGGAACAAGTGCCGCATGAATCTACGTTATGATGAGAGGTGCGGACCTGCAGGTTTCGCGAGAAGCCTACATACGCCATGTACTTCCCACACGCCATCTTCATGAACTCTACCGCGTGGGTACGTTAACGACGGCCGAAATTGCTGGGGGAAAATCACCAACCGACTAGCTGCTCATCTGTCTCGACCGCAGGGCCAGGCGCAACTTCCCTAGCTGCACGGCGCGATGAGCGCCGCTTCATTATAGACTAAAACGGGGACGTACTAATTATGTCCTTGAGAGGCGAGAACTCACGCGCAATTCTGCGAACGAACTTGGCAGTTTCTAGGAATATTTGAAGATCTGAGGAAGTAGCGTCCATCAGGCATCCATCGAGCCTGAGACATCACACAAAGGCTCACCAACATCGCGCTCGAAGTAGTGTGGGTCAATCTCCGGCTGATGTAACGGGTCGCTGGACGTGATGTGCTGCACACCAATCAGCAGGGTGCGATCCCATGGTAGGTGTGCGACTTACGATGGTACCACGCGAGAACGTGTGATTTGCTCCGTAGCACATCGTGATGTACTTCTTCCCCTTCTCTGGAGCGACTGTGCAATTGCGTTAGCCGCGTACTCTAAGACATGGCTCCCAGTGAGTTGCCATACGAGGTCCGAGCATCCCCGACATGCTGATGATCTCGCAACCTGGGCCCGACGGGCCTTTCCCTGGCTCCAGCCGTTCGAGTTGAATCGTGTACTGCTCCCGCAGACCGCGGGAGATACCCCGTGCGAATAGGTTGCTGACGTCCGTTTTGACTTTGGCGTATATTGCGTCTGCGTTGGAGGAAAACCGTGTCGACTGGCAGGAATGCGAAGTTTACGAGGCCCATCGTGAGCGCGCCTTCGCGCTGCTCATTGCTACGTAAATAACAAAAGATTAGGGAGTGCCAGACACCAAAAAGAAAAGATGTAGTGCGTACTATAGCTCGAGCTGCTTTTGTAGCGTCGACGGGGTCTTGAGCACATCAAATGTCAGCACATCGCATTCGTCCTTCAATTCTATGAAAGCATTCAGTCGCAAGTGCAGGCTATCATAAAGACAGCATACCAAATACGAAGCCGCCCAATAGATGCTCTTGCATATTCTCACCCACGCCCGGCAGCTCCATCTTGATCTCGACGCCTGCACTCTCAAGGACATCTCGCCGTCCGATGCCGGAGAGTTCAAGGATTTGAGGGGATTTGAGGGCTCTAATAACACAATAAGAGATAGGAAACGGAATTGGGGGAGTAATTGCACATACCCAGCGGCAAGGATAACCTCCTTTTAGCGAGCACAACGTGGAGTTGGTTGCACCGGCGTGGACAAACTCCACTCCGGTTGCATTCAGCATCCCTTGCCTGCCTTCAACGTGAGGATCTTGCTAACATATGCCCCTGTGAGGATCTTGAAGTTCGGTCGGTCCTTGTATGGAAGGTAGTAGGCCTGCGAAGACGGAAAGGCGAGTATGCATTGACGGCTCCCCGTCCAATAAAAGCGGTCGACTCACCGTCACGGCGTATGACCTGGTTGTCGTCTTTGGGTCGTGGTTATTGACGACGTAGTGGTATCCGGCGGGCTAAAACGCGGGCAGTTAATACCAATGAGGTGGCGAATGAAGGGCTCATACGTCGCCATTATACTACAAACTGTTTAGCTAGCGAGATCAGCATACGCCGTAGAACATACCGGACTCGGCGCCTGCGATAAGCCGGCATTCTTGAATGTCTGAATAGGTTCATGAGGCGGTTAGTGTGTCGTAGCACGCGGGGTTTTTCAGCTGACCTCTTGCACGTGCCTCTCGAGGTCGCTGATCGTCTTCGGGTACGAAAGCGGTAGCGCGCCTGGAACTCATTCTTCAATATAAAGTATACGAATGACGGGGCAAAGATTATACCGTCCGTGCCAAGGCCCTCGTGGGAAGGCAGATTGAACTTTGCTTTCACTCCAGCGTCTGGTTCAATGAATCTAATGACCTACCGCGTCAACTCGCCTTATCTCGGGGACAAGTTCAAGAGCGCTGCGTACCGTTCTACACGAGCCGCGTACTCCTGGTAGTTTTCCCAATTCCAGCCTGGGTTGCCAAGCCGTTCGATATCTGCCATCGGTCAGATCGAGGGTCCAATACAATTTCATAGGAGGGTATACCGTCTATTTCTGAGGCCGAGGGTTTGTTCCAGGTCATGAAATTCAGAGAGGACGAGCCGCCGAGACCTCGACCTCTGTAATCGTTCAGGCGAACGTAAGTGCACGCACTCTGTATCAACTAAACGAGCAGCTCACCTTGCCCAAGTAAATTCTCTATCTGTTGCAAACTTCTGCTTGGCCTGTTTCACCCGTTAATGCCAGCGGACCAGGATGCTCGACGCCAGCGCACAGTTAGATGTCCCCAGTCGTACAGGGAATTCCCGTGCATCTTCCCAAAAGTACCGGGGGTTACTACAATGTGACGTTAGAGTCTTGTGCACATCTGTGAGTAACTCAAGCTCACATATCTCGGGATCATCAATATTTGCGCCCCCCGCTTCAAGGACGCATACGGTAACGTCTGGGTCTTCGCTGAGGCGAGCGGCTACTACAAGGCCAGATGTTCCTCCTCCTGACAATGAGCCAATTACGTTAGAACGCATAAAGCCTTCAGACAATAGTACAAAACTAGCCGATTATGACGTAGTCGAAGGATGCATTCCCGATTTCGTCTAGCGTGGCGAGCATACCGTCAGGGATGTGGAGATGGTAAGGAGGGTCGCATTGCCATATTCCTACTCCTATATATAGTGTTTCAAGACCAGATGCGCCGCACATCTGCAGGATTGTCTCTCTGAGATGTGCAGAGCAAATAATCATTATTCGTGGCTTCTCTCGAGATGGATGGCAAGGAGGTCCAGCGCAGACTGCTCCCTTAACAGTCGGAGCGTCGAAGAATGCATTGCAATGATAGGTACAATCTCTGTCGATGCAATGCAAATGGGTGAAATGCGTCGGGAATGGCTAGGAAACATCAACGTACGCGGATGTGATCACAATTCTGAGAACCTAAAGGGACCGACATCAGCAAAGATAGAAGAGGGAGCATGTATTCAATGAAGTTGTAGGGAACTACAGGCCATGGAAGGAAGGAATCGTACACGCGGCGGGCTGCAAGTGGAGGTTCCAGTCACGCGTCAAGCCGCCGGGAACGACGGGTTGGGCTGGGCAAGCGTAGGAGCCTATAAGAAGCTACTCACTTGCTAGTATGTTCGTATCTCCGCTCAAAAGAGTCACGCCAGCTGCAAGCTCTGGGCAGCTTTCTCAGCGCAAGCAGTGCGAAATGCCGCGTAGATACTGAAATCCTACTAGGGAGACGACAACTGAGCTCTACTTTCGCGGTTGTAAGCCGTCATCCTGCGGGCGCGAAAATGCGAAAACTGCGTGAGCAGAAAGTTAGACCCAAAGTCCAGTGATTATTTCATGTACATTGCAACGTACCGGAAACCAGTTACCGTTGGTGGCGAGAGGCAAAGCTCCCGGGGCTGGGCCGGGCTTGCTTGACCCGCTTAGCCAACGACACGTGGCAACCACGCTGTGGTGGCGGGAGGCGGGAGCGGCGGCCTCGGCGCCCGCCTTGGATGGGCCGACCTTCTCGTCCATCGAATGCACGTCGATGGGTGTGCTCCCCAGGCTCTATTTCTGCACAGATTGAGTTGTCGAAGTGGTTATCTTCGACCATTCAGATGAACGGAACCGCAGTCATGGCGCTTTGTATAAACGAAGCAGCCCATGTTTCACACGGACTGTAATGAAATGAAACGACCCTTAGCCGAGTTGAAGGGATGTTATCCCTGTCTTTCCTGTAGCTACCACCACCACCATCACCTCCACCATCGCCGTCGCCGTACGATTAGCTCAACGTCACCCTTCACCGCCGTCGAAACCTGGAATGGCTCAGCAAAGCTATGCTCCGCACTGCGGTGTGCCATGGGCGGACGCAGGCGCGTCTGGTAACCGTACTTCCGCTTTGGTTGCATCAATATCGGGCCACTAGGCTTCGCTCTGTCGGGCAATTCCTTGCTTCAAAAGCGGTCGTGGTAGGCTCTCTTGCTCGTAACGTGGTGAAGAGACCTCGTCTCTCAAGACTAGAATGACTGCGGGTGTCAACAACATTGCGCCAGAGCTGCAGGCAGCACCATCACCGGAAGCTTCTGGGGGCTCTACGAAGACCGACTCGAACGACCCTCGCCCCTTGTTGAGCTCCCGAAGTCGACCTCGAGGCGCAGGACGACGCCGTCGCCTCACCTCATTCACCCTCGCCGCGCACCCGCCCCCCTTCGCAACGCAGCTGGACTGAGGATGGTACCAATTTGGGAGAGGAGGTAGAGGGCAAAGACGGGCTAGCGATGCCTGGTGTGGGTGGGCACGCCATATTACAACACGTCGTGAGTCCCTCCATCCCCGACGACGCCCTGCTCGCGCTCCCGCCGCCCCCTTCCTACGACGTCGCCGTGCACAACCTCTCGATCGCTGTGCCGCCCTTCCGGGCATACATCCCCACCCCCATCCCTATCCCTATCCCGCAAGTCATTACCAATGCCGTGCGCAAGCGCAAAGCGAAGAGCGAGCCAGAATCCCGTAGCCAGGACGCAGCGGACGGACTCATTGTCCGGAATGTCAATGCCGAGGTGCGGAAGGGCGAAGTCATGGCCATTATCGGCGGGTCTGGGTCCGGCAAAACGACTCTTTTGCACGCAATGGCCGCGAGACTGGGGAACCTGCCTATTGCTGAAGGGAATGTTTCAATAACACCGTCAGCGCACGGTACCGGACAGAATGGGACACATCCGAAGGGCGGCGAGGGCCATTTCAAGGGAATGAGCAAGGTAGTTGGGTTTGTGAGGCAGAATGATTATCTTCTCCCACACTTGACTGGTACGTGTATTGAGGCTTTATGCATGTATGCGCTGATCAACTTGTAATCTATCAGTACGAGAAACACTCACGTACGCGGCAAGGCTGCGTCTTCCGACTTCCGTGGATAATAAGACAAGACGCCTCATAGTTGAACAGACCATTCAAGAGCTCGGTCTTGCTGAAGCGGCGGACACCATCGTGGGCGGTGCAGGACGAAAAGGCATTTCTGGTGGAGAAAAACGTCGCTTGTCCATCGGCTGTGTTCTTGTTTGCTTCCCCTCGGTGCTCATTCTTGATGAAGTGACAACTGGCCTCGGTATGGCAGCTTTTGGGTTCGTGTATGCGCATGAAATGACCAAGGATTTTGTCCCTAGATTCATTTACTGCTTTCCAACTCCTCGAAACGCTTGACCGTCTCGCAAAACGCGGACGAACGATCATCCTCTCGCTACACCAACCTCGCTCAGACGCATTCACGCTGTTTTCCCGCATTCTCTTGATGTCCCATGGCTCAGTCGTCTATTCTGGTGCGACAGCGGGGTGCCTGCCGTACTTTGCGCAGCTTGGCTTCAAGCCGCAGGAACAGACAAACCCGCTGGATTTTCTCATTGACATCTCCAGCATTGACACACGGGATGAAGATAACGAGCGCGAGAGTCGTGAGCGCGTCAGCAGGCTTGTTCAATGTTGGAAGGAGAAGGAGCTCGTCGACAGTGAGAAGGGTACCCAGACACCTATCACACCAGAACAAGCCAATGTCCTGCTTTCCGAGGAGCTCAAGACCGGTGACGCCTCGGGAGCTGTCCTTGACGACAAGCGGAAAGCGTCCAAACGTCTTCGCACAGACTGTGATCCTTGTCCCGCGCGCCTTCAAGAACATGGTGCGCGGCTACCCCGAACTGATTGGGCACTTGCTGCAAGCCGTCGTCCTCGGCCTACTCATGGGGATTACATACTTCCGTCTGGGAGGAAGCCCGAGCGACATCCAGTCGCTGAAGACGCTCGTATTCCAGGTTGTGCCCGTGTACGACTACCTGTCCCAAGTCGTGTGGACGTACAAGTGGTGCGCTTCCCTCGTCGTGTTCGACCGCGAACGCGAAGATAACTTGTACGCGCCCGCGGCATGGGTTGCTGCAGAGTTTATCGCGTGGTTACCCGTCAACATTCTCGCACCGGCGATATATTCAATTATGGTGTACTTTATCTGCGGGCTGCGCACGGACGACTTGAGCTACAATTTTGGCGTGTTCATCATTGATATCATCATGGTGCAACTCTGCTTCGTTGCATGGTCGTTGTTCGCGGCCAGTATCGAGGTATGTCTCATCTTCCTTGGTTTCTACAGCCACTGATTATATGTCATCTTGCAGCGCAGCTTTGCTCGTGCCTCGCTCCTAGGCAATGCCCTCGCCATCTTCTTCATCCTCTCCCCTGGTTTCTTCATCGTCAATGTCCCAGGCTGGATCCGGTGGTTCCGCTGGCTGTCCCCGCACTTCTACTCCTTCCGCATCCTCATCCTCTCGCAGTTCCGCAACCGGACGTTCTCGTGCGAAGGCGTTAGCGGCGCAGCGCTCTCGCAGTGCGATGGCACCAACGTCCTGCGCGGCCTGCGCATCGACCCTGCGGAGCCGCTGTGGCCGCTCTTCCTCGGCAACCTCGGGTTTCTGGTTGTCGTCATCGCGCTCGCGTGGTTGCTGCTCAGCGTGTGGAAGCCTGGAGGAGTGCGGCATGCCGCACGTGCCGGCGCGGGAGCGAAGGGCAAAGAGGCAGCCGGTGCAGAGCTCGACATCGTGCGCGCACGCGTAGATGTCGCCGCCGTCGGTGTACGGCTCACGCACGTCCGGCTCACTCTTCCACACCTCCAGCGGACGGCGACGCCGATCTTGAGCGAAGTGTCTGCGCGGTTTCCCAGCGGCGCGGTCTCGGTCATTATGGGCCCGAGTGGCTCGGGCAAGTCGACGTTCCTGCGCATGTGCGCCGGTCGGCCAGTGAAAGGCGGGTTGTTGAGCTCGTTTGAAGAGGAAGGGGAGATCACGTTTAACAGTGTGCCCGTCTCGAGCAAGACACGGCACATATGTGCATTTGTGGAGCAAGGTTTGTATTGTGATGACTTTGTATGCTTCAATGGTGCTAATTCACTGTTTCTGCTCGTACAGACGACGACTACCATCTGCCTGCCTTGACTGTCCGTGAGACCTTACGTTTTGCGGCGATCATCAAGCTGCCGAGCACGATTAGCCGGAAACGTAAGATCGCGCGTGCGGAGGAGGTTTTAACGATGCTCGGCCTTCGTGATTGCGCGGATGGCATGGTTGGCGGAGAGTTACTGAAGGGTATATCTGGAGGAGAGAAGCGGCGGCTCTCGCTTGCCTGCCAGATGGTGGGTCTGGGTTGGGCACGGTGGTCTGAATATGCTAATTGTTATCATGCGTAGATAAACGACCCGGCGGTGCTTATCGTGGATGAACCGGTGAGTAACCTGCTTGATGCTACAGGACGGTCGTTGGACTTCTCGACAGACCAGTGGCTTGGATGCAAACACGGCTAGGAATGTCATGGAGGCTCTTCAAGACATCGCGCGAAGCGGGTGAGTACCTCTCAACGTGGCTGAAGCATTAATACTAATGGGCTACTGGCAGGCGAACTGTTATCGCATCACTGCACCAGCCGCGGAGCGATATCTACAACATGGGGGACTATTATACGATCCTTGCTAAGGTTCGGGTGCTCTATCTTATCCCATAGAACATCTACTGATTCACTATACAGCAAGGGAACGTCGTTTATCACGGACCTCGTGAACAGCTACTGCCTCATTTTGCGCTAGCTGGATTCGCCTGTCCGGCATTGTACAATCCCTCGGACTTCTGCATGGACCTCATATCTGTGGACGTACGGGGCCAAGCTCGGCAAGATCAGAGCACGGCGCGCATCAAAGAGCTTATCACATTTTGGAAGACTCGTCAGGAGAAAATGGCCGAATACACATCCGGGCATGTATCTACCTCGCCCGAAAAGCGAGAGGACCCTACTCTAGAAGACCGTCCTGAGCGTACGCCTATCTATATCGCTCTCCCTGTCATCCTTGACAGGACTTTCCGCAACACCTGGCGACAGCCTGACTTGTTCTGGACTCGGTGGATCCAAGCGCCCGTTCTTGCAATATGCTTCTTCATTTTCTTCCTTCGACTGCCGCATGGTCCCGCTGGCGCACAAGATCGCATAGGCATCGTTGCTGAGTGCACATCGTCCGTCGCGTTCGTCGGATTCCTCAACCTCGCCGCTTTGTACCCCATGGAGAAGACCATATTCTTTCACGACTACCGATCCGCCGGTGGTCGATACTCCAGTGCCACCTTCATCACGGCCTTCTCGCTGTTTGCCATCGTCCCGGAGTTCCTCTCCGCACTGATCTTCTCCGTCATCATGAATGTCGCGACGGGCATGCGCACGAACGCGCGGATCTTCTTCGAGTTCACGGTTGCGATCTGGGTGCAGCTCAGCTTCGGCGAGAGCGTCGGCATCACGTTTGCGTCCTTCTTCGACACCATGGGTCTCTCGGTCTCGCTTGTCTCGGTCTTCCTCTCCGTCGCCGCACAAGCCAGCAGCGTCCTCTCGGCTTCTATCGCCTTGTTTTTGCAAGACATTGCGTGGATCTTCCCGATGAAGTACGGCGCGCGGATCCAGCTGATCAACGAGATGCAGGGCATGGTGTTTGACTGCCCGCCCGATACCATCGCGAGCGGGGAGTGTACCGCCGCGACCGGCCAGCAGGTGCTCGATCTGTTCGGGTTCCACGATACGCCATGGCGTCTCCTTCTGATATCCATCGCAGTGACGATTGGATATCGCATAGCCGCCTGGGCTGTCTTGTCGTTGAGGTACGTGGCTCCTGTTCACTTCGCTCTACGTTGGCTAACTGCCAGTGTCTTAGGATGCGTTATGTGTAAGACTAGTGATACCTGCGAGGTTTACTGTTCCAGTCCGCACTATCTTATTCTTAAGTCGTTGAATGCTGTTACTGCTCGCTGCTGTCTCATTAATGCGTTTATGAAATATTACTCCCAGGTTTACGAAGTATGTTTAATGTCTGCGGGAAGTGTTCTCGACGTTGCGTATAACACTTGTTTAGCCAATCTGGTTCATGTCGTCAATCAATCAAGGTTCGGACTTACAATGCACAGCAGTGACATCACGACTACCACACGACGACATCCTACTCCGCGGATCCTTTCAAGCTGCACTCATGCGTTTTCAATCGTATGATTGCGCGACCCCAATATCTCATATTCTCAGCCACTCCGGGCGGAGTCGATTAGGATTCAAGATCGAGCTGAAGGGCCGATGAGTCAGCGTTAATCGTCAAATCGGCGCGGTACCCGCCCCTGGAGCTCATTGGCTCTCCTCCTCTTCTCCCGCCTCCGAGTCAATTGGGATCCAAGAACGTCCCCAGTGCGCACTCGAGACAAGAGGGCCGAAGTGTCAACGTTCATCTTCAAACCGGCGCTGTGCCTGCTTTATCAGTGACACGGCCCTCAGCTTTGTGGCGGTATATATATCGGGGACATCCGACGCAGCAGCAGTCATTGAATTTCAAGCTTCCACACCAGAGAATTTGCCATGTCGCAGCAATTTACGCTCTATACCTGCATGGTGCGTTGGCTTCAGCTATGAACAGCGGACACTGCACTTACAATTTGCCGACAGTCCTGCCCCTATGCGCACAGGGTGAGCTCTTATCTATCCTTGCTTCGTATATTTGCCGCAAATCTGATCACACACGACGTAGGTTCGCATGGCGCTAGCTGAAGCGAAGGCAGAGTATACCTCCTTCGAGATTGACTTGGACGACAAGCCTGCTTGGTACGGCGAGAAGGTCAATCCGATTGGCACGGTACGATCTATGCAATTGATCGCAAGGCGTTCGCTTACAAGATTTTAGGTTCCCTCGGTTGCCTATGGCGGACCAATAGTCCCCGCAGACCAACCTTCCCCTGAGTCTACGAAGTTGGTGGAGTCCCTCGTTTTGGTCGACTTCGTCAATGATTTGTACCCCAACTCCGGCATCCTCCCGAAGGATCCCCTCCAGCGCGCCAAGGTTCGCCTTTTCGTCGACGCGGTAGGCAGCATCTACATGCCGGCCATCGTCGCGGTTCTCTACAAGGGCGAGGACCCGGAGCAGCTGGTCCGCGCGCTCGAGCGCATGCAGGCTCTGCTTCCCGCCGAGGGCTTCGCCGTCGGCGAATTCTCAATGGCCGACATCGCCATCGCGCCGCTCCTGGGAAGAGTCGAGCAGAATTTCGCGCACGATCTGGGTGGGTACCCTGCAGGCCAAGGCATCGGTCCGAAAATTATGGAGTCGCTGCGGTCTCCGAAGTTGGCGCGATGGACGGAGTACTCGACGGTTGTCCAGTCTCACCCCAGCTTTGTGGCGACCTGGAACAAGGTACGTTCGTAAACTGTGAATTGCTGTTAACCTAACAACTGCTCGTAGGAATACGTCCTGAAGAGATACACGAAGTACTTTGCTGATCTGCGAGCGAAGAAAGCTGCAAGTGCTTGAGCTACACTTTCTCTCGGCCCGTTATAATGGACGATGGGAAGATTGGATGCGACTGGCCGCGATTCTGCGCGATTGGTGGATGTCATCGGCGAGGACTCCTGTTCCAGTACACCGAAGTCCTAGCACTGCTTCTGCTAATTACTGTTTGAAGTCTGAGCGGGCTGCGCGCTTCGCAGGTGCTTACGTGACGTGGGCAAACATTGGACTTACCAACGAATTACCGGTACAATTAGGTCTGGTGCATTTACTTTAGATGTTGATGCGCTCAATCAGAAGCACAGAACTTGCTATCTAAGTTCTCGTGAACCCCACCAAGGGAATGGTAGTCACAGCCTCAGTACTGTCCCATTGCCTATCGAGACTGTTTGATCGCACGGACGTTGAGCCGAAGCCTTTGTGGCGCCAGCGCTTTACTACATGGCTCTCCAAGCGTCGTTAATTTTTTTTTGCCTTTCATGAGCGAAAACATTGTCCATCCTTGTCTCACACCAGCATAAACTATGGAGCGACACACATAAGCAGCATGAACATCAGATTACGAGCAAGGTACAGTCGGGAAATCGAACTACTAGCATGGCAGCGAACGCGGGCAGATGGTTGTCGAGGGGTCAGTGAAGGTGGTAGTAACGATAGACGACTGACCACAGCCACGACGCCCAAGGACACGCTGCCTTCCAGCGCCTCCGGTGGCAGCTTCGTCAAACCTTATGAGTCATATTAATATTATGAGCACCATGCTTTACAGCGCCTCCGAGTCAGCGCTCAGCAGTTCACTGGTCCGCGGCATGCAAACGTGGCAAAGCGAACGACGATCTCGAGGGCTGCGAGAACTGGACGAAGCATCATTTTTCAATAGCTGAAAGTGCTGTGTTTGTACCAGCTTGTCCATCGCTTCGAGCCTTACGACGACTCGCCGGAACCCTGTTAGGACAGCATGTGAGTCGGACGAAGAAGAACAGAGCAGAGCGCCCGGGACCATCCGAACGATTGGTTCGCGACCAAATTGGGAAAATGGTCTTTGTGGCGTCCACGTGGCCGACCGAACCCACCAGTGACCAGAGTAGCCGACGGTTGGCATGCATCCGCACATTGGTACTATGCGCATTTTATTGCTGTTAGCACCAGTCAAAAATGAAAATAATTCTTCAGATGATAATGCGCAGGGGTGGCCGTCGAAGAAGGACGCGGGGATTCGGGGAGGGTACTGTACTATTCCGACCGGCGCACCGGCGGCCCGTGACCGTGACCCAAAACATATGGTCCGGATGCACCGGCGGGCCAGCCTGTGACCTATTACCGTGCTGTCCAAGCGGCGACGGACGGCTGACGGCGCCGCAGGCCCGAGAAGTAAAGGTGTGTGTATGCGTGGGTCACAGAGCGTCGACCGGCCGTGTGACCACTAGTGACCAACGGTCTGTAAGCGGTGGTCGGAGCCCTCTGTGACCTGTGATCGCCCGGTGCGGTCGGAATAGTACAGTACCACCTGTGGCACACGGCGGCAGTGAGTTGACCACAAAGCCTTGATAAAGCCCGCAAGAAACTATACATACTGCATTAGTCACCGCGTGCATACATAGGTGCGATCTTCTGTGAAAACTCACAAGGTTGGTCAACACGAGAATTCCATGCGCGTTCGAGGAACAAACCCGTGTCCGAGTCTATGGCTCCTTGCTGCATCGGTACGGTGTCGCGGGCTGGAAAGCTGAGGATTGGTCTACTGCATTGGGTACGCCGACCAAACAGCCCAGATCCCGGGAGCGACTCTTGCCGACAGATTGAGCGCACCACGAAGTCGGACGTCGGCAACGGTATACTAACACTTTTCATCCCTCTGGACGAGCTCCCGACAAAGCCATATACTTTGAGGTAGGCCTTCATGCTCAACGTCAGCTCTGTCATTGCTGCGTCCGATGGTCTGTACGAACCTGAGATAATCGACGTCCCTGGATATCCAATTCATCCCATAAAACACTATATGGAACCTAGTCCTCATCCTCATCCATTGTGGCGGCACTGTATGATCGGTTCAGCGAGTAGAGTAGACAAACGTCTGCGACAACAAATGAGCACAGAGTCTACCGCGAGTTGTGTTAGCTTTTCAGCGTTCGCAGACGTTATCAAACACACCTTGTTCAACATTTTACGTACGAATCATCCAGCCCTCTACGCTCCCGACCTGGTCGTTGCTTCTTCTATCGACTGTCGGTGTATCACAAGAACACACCGCAAGGCCAGGCGTTCTTCAATAACAACAGAAACGGAGGGCGAGACGTGAAGCCGGTGGAAATAAAGGAAGACGCCGATGTTAGAGGGGGCGTGGTGTTAGCAGCTCGTGCGCTCCGCCTGCTATTGCCGACCCAGCCCCCATGTGTGATGGCGCATAACCAAAGCATCCGGACGCCCCTTCAAGTGTGTGCAAGTGAATCACAAAAATGGTCTGTCATCTAGCTAGACAAATGTTTGTGCTTCGGCATATGCAACGACTAGGAGATCACAACGGCCCGTTACTCAACAGATCATATAGAACTCACAGATCAGAATCCTGAGCCTCCTCCAACTCCCACCCAAACGCACCCTCGCACTCCCCCAAGCGCTCACACACCCGCTCCACCTTCTCGTCGTCCACATTCGCCACCGAGAACCGCAGCCAGCGCCCCATCCCGCTCTCCGCGCCCGCGCCCTTCCCAGGCCCGAAGAACCCCGCCGGCAGGCAAACGACGCCGACCTCTTCCGCGAGGCGCTGCGCGACCGCCGCGGCGTCGACGCGCGCGAACGGGTGGCGCACGAACGCGTAGTACGCGCCCTGGCTGCCGATGCGCCAGCGCGGCGGGAGGCGCTGCTTGAACAGCCTGTGGCGCGCCTCGATCGCGAGCGCCGTCTCCCTGCACGAAGGGCCGGAGGGACGGGAGGAGGGGCGCGAGCGCGCTGCGCGGGCCTTGGCGCGCATATTTGGATGTTGTCGAGCGCGGTGTTGAGCGCGGGGCCGAGCGCGGGCGTGGAGACGATCAGGCCGAGACGGTGCCCTGGTATGCAGTAGGACTTGGAGAAGGAGAAGAGGTGGATGAGGGTTTGGCGCCAGGACCAGTCGGCTATGGCGTTGTCGGCGTTGGGTGAAAACAGCCGGTGGGGCGGGCCGGATGTGATGAAGTCACGGTAGGTCTCGTCTATGATGAGCGGAAGGGATCGACGATACGCCAGGGAGGCGAAGGAGGCTATAAGCTGCGGTGAGTAAACAGCGCCGGTCTGCGCATATGACAACATTAATGGAGAACCCATAGCTATGAGAGGAGAACGTACAGGGTTGTTTGGGCGTTACGAGCACGATCGCCCTGGTCGCCGGAGTAATCAATGCCTCGCATTCAGCGACAGACGGTTGAAAACCCAGATCTGCGTGCGTTTGAAGATACACAGGCTTGATTCCAAGCATTGTGAGGGTCATTCTGCGCGGTCTCGCGTCATTACACTGTCACAAACCGCTACTGGACGGCCGACTCACTCATGATTGAAGTACCTGGGGAGGTCGGTGAGCTTAATAGGCCGATGAAAAAAATACCACACGTACCACGGTACCGGTATAATGACCTCGTCTCCTCTTCCGGCAACAGTCATCACGGCAACAGTGAACGCCAAGTTACACCCCGCCGTGATCGATACGTCGTCCGCCGTGACATCCGCATCCTCGCCGTACACCGTCTTCATCTCCATCGCCACAGCCTTGCGCAGCGCAGGTTCCCCTTCATTCGGGACATACCCACAACTGTCTGGGTCCGCACTGGTTTTGGCAAGCGCGTCCAGCAAGGCTTTCGGCGGTGGTATGCCTGGAACGCCCTGCGCCATGTCCAGCAACGGCCGCCTAGGCTTCGCCTTGTAAGATTCGGCCCATTTGTACGCTTGCGGGAATGCTTCAGATCGTGATGGGTTGTAGGGTACAGCGGCAGGCGAGGAGGACATACGGAGGCTTGCTCGTGGACTCGATCAGAGGGGATACGCGGAATGCAAAGGTAGACATTCTTCGCAGCAAGCGCATGCAAGCAGAACAGTCTGAATGGCGTACGATGGCGGCGTAAAAGTCAAGTAATCGGTATATCTCTCCGTCAGTCGACCGTACGTTGTGGTGGTGCGCGGCGAAGGTGGGCCAAGCTCAGGCGCCGAGGCTCGACTACACAGGCGCTTACCGCATAATCTGAGATTCCAACTTGTTTGACTCTGTCCTAGTGCTCTGTCAAGTTGCCTCTTGTTTGCCTCCTGCGTCGTGACTACACCATACCAACTGCGCATGTCGAAATGCCGCACCGGAAAAAGAGCTGCTGCGGTCGCTCCTCGCAGCTTGCGCATTGTATCGCTCCTTACAGCCATGGTAGCCACCGGCGTGTTGTAGCAGGGTTCGTTGCGCCTCGGAGAGCAGGTGAGCCGTCCCTGGCTATGGCGCGAGTTGTTTATATACCTACAGTCAGAACAGATGCGTAAAACGAACCCAATCCGCCCGACCATCACGCACCGGAGACATGGGCTTGCTGGCCTGGCGGGCGATCCGCTCGCGGCCACGCCTCCGGTCTCCTGGCAGCGGACTCGACGAACAAACTTTGCCCGCAAAATCTGGTTCGCCTCCAAAAGCGGAAGGTGTGCATGAACGCCTGTGTGCCGTCGAGAGCGTTGGAAATTCGCGACTGGGGTTTGCGTGATTCGGCGTTGTCAGCGTATCCACCTCCAGTCCAACGGGTGTCCGGTACCTGCTCTCCTGGCGAGACCGCTGGTGCGCTGCTGCGTACATTGGTGCTATGCTCAATGCGCAGAATATACATAAGGCCAGCGGGGTGCCATATGGATCCCCGCCGCAACGTCCGCTCCAGACCACAGAATGGCGTCGTCCACAGAAGCCCTCGACTTGCCGCCTGCGCCATCCTTCCTTGCGTATCCACCGCCGGCCCCGACCACGAAGGCTTCCGAGGCAGACGCTAGTTTCCCATTCCGCTTCCAAGCAGACGTTAGTTGCCCATTCCGCTTCCAGACAAACACTGGTTGCCCCCAGCCGTCCAGGCAGACGCTAGTTGGGCCGACCAATAAGGCCTCCAAGCAGACCCTCAACCCGCTTTCCCGGCCCTCAACAAGGCACTCCGTAACCTCTACGATCGCCGGTGATTACGGCGAGCAACAGGACGATGACGACGTGAACTCGGGAGTTCCATCGGGAGGCTTATGGCCCTGATCCTGGTGAGAAGGGCTTTGACCAGTGGGAAGTCCGCTTCGCCGCAGACGATCCTGCAAGCCCGTTCAATTGGTCGAGAGTGAAGAGGTGGTATATCACGATGGTCGCGGCCGGTCTCTTCCTTAACGCGTATGTTCCTCCCTTAACTGTTCCTTTTTAATCCATACTGACTACTCTGGACAGCACATTCGCGAGTTCTGCCCCGACAGGCATCGTACCAGAAATGATGGAGCACTTCGGCTTCGGGTCAGAGGTCGCGACGCTGACGATCTCGCTGTTCGTGGCCGGCTACTGCATCGGGCCCCTGTTCTGGGGACCATTATCCGAGAGCTACGGCCGCAAGAACCCCATGATTCTCGCCTTCATCGTCTACACGTGCTTCCAGGTTGGCTGTGCGCTCGCACCCAATACCGCCGCCCTCCTTGTCTTTCCGGTTCCTCGGCGGGTACATTCGCAGCAGCACCCTTGGTTATCACTGGGTAAGCAATGTTATATCCGCGGCGTATATTCGTGTGCTTATGCTGTTTTCAGTGCTATGATATCTGATATCTGGGACGCGAACACCCGAGGAAAGGCGTTGGCTTTCTTCACCTTGGCCCCCTTCGCCGGCCCTGCTCTGGGACCTATAGTCAGCGGCTTTATGGCCACTGCCGGAGTCAGCTGGCGTTGGGTCTACTGGGTCCTGACTATGTTCGCTGGTGTCTGTACCGCCATTATCGTCTTCACTATTCCCGAGACATTCACGTCAGTAACCAAAGCATGCTTCATGAGACGCTGGTTGACCGTTCAGTCCTTTAGCCCGTATCTCCTGGTGAAGCGTGCGCGGAAGTTGCGCAAGGAGACAGGTGACGACAGGTACTGGGCACCATTGGAGAAAAAGACGCTCTCGTTTGGCAAGCGCGTTGAGCAAGTCATCGCCCGGCCCTTCAAGGTCTTTTTCCGTGAGCCTATGCTCATCGCTGTGACCATGTACATGAGTGTAAGTATGCCACGTCCTCCTTATTGCCGCTAAAGCTCATCGCGTCCTCAGTTCATCTACGGCTGCATCTACCTGCTCTTCGAAGCGTACCCCATCGTCTTCACCGAGGGCCACCACTTCAGCGCCGGAATTTCGGGCCTCATGTTCCTGCCCATATTCGTCGGCGGTGCGGTCGCCGTCTTCAGCCATCTGCTCTGGTGGAACCCACGATACGAACGACTCGGAGTTCAGTTCGCCCCAGACCCCGTGCCCCCGAGTACCGCCTCGAGCAGGCGCTGTGGGCCGCGCCCGCCTTCGCCGGCTCCTTCTTCTGGTTCGGCTGGACGTCGTACCCGGACGTCAGCTACTGGGCGCCGATGACGGCCGGCGGCGTGCTCGGCTTCGCGACCGTCTGGATCTTCCTCGCGCTCTTCAACTACATCATCGACGCGTATTTGTTTGTGGCCGCGAGCGCGCTCGCGGCGAGCACCGTCGTGCGCTCGCTCTTCGGCGCGGGCTTCCCGCTGTTCGCGACGCAGATGTTCGTCGCGCTGAACCCGCGCTGGGCGTCGACGCTCGTCGGCGGCGTCGCGGTGCTGCTTGCGCCGATCCCGTTTGTGCTGCGCCGGTACGGCCATGCCTTGCGGCGCAAGTCCAAGTATGCGCCGTCGCGGCCGCCAGTCGCGCCAACGCCGCCACAAATCGCACCGACGCCGATGTCTGAGGTTGGCCAGGCTGTGTAGGGTCATCGGCGTCGAGAGATCTTGTGTCGTCATGCTGTATCATATAGGGTCCTCTACATAACAGTGGACTGGACAGTTAGATGTAGCTGTATTTGTAGAATGCAGAAATGGACGGGGATTATCACAGCCCATTCGTTCCTTTCTTCCCACATTCCGTAGTAAATATACGATTAATAATAATGCATACCGGGTTGCAAGCAGCGCATGTTCTTGTCGAGCCGTATTGGTAGACGTTGTAAAATTGAATATAGATAAATAGAACAGTAAGCTACAGCGCTTTCAGTCGAGCTTCCTCGCCCACTTCCTGCCTGATTGCTGACGAGCACCGGGGGACGCAGGAGCCGGCGACGCGGGGCGCACGACGACCTCGACCTTCCCGTTCTGCTGCCACGCCGCTGCCGGGGATCTTCTCCCGCTCCGCCTCCTGCGCCCGCACGCCGACGGGGATGCCCGCCTCGGCGCCGTCCACGGCGTCCGCGCCCCAGTACGCCCACATCTGCACGCCGAGCACGACGTTGAGCAGCAGCGCGAGCGCGAAGCCGGCCGCGAGGATCGGGTCGCCGACCTCGGCGGCCGTCGTGAAGAGGCGCGCGAGGCAGCCGGCGACCTGCGCGCCGACGGCGAACGCGGAGAGCTGGCCCGTCGAGCGCGCGCGGTGGTTCTGGCGGATCTGCGGGAGCTTGGAGAACAGCGAGAGCGGGATGGTGGCGACCTGGAGCGCGGCGAGGCTGGCGGTCGGGACGGCGTACAGGGCGAGGCTGGCGGCGCCGGTGAGGGCGGTGGCCAGAGCGAGGCGGGGCCCCGAGGGCTTCGGGCGCGTGAGTTTCGAGGTGGGGTAGTGGATGATGAGGAGCGTGATGAGGATGTTTTGCAGCGTGAGGAAGAAGTTCTCGCCGTAGGTGGAGAAGGGGAAGCCGTTGCGGTACGAGTAGGCGAGCGTGATCGCATACGCAAGGGTTTCGAGGATGTATGCTGACAGCGAGAGGCCGCGAGCTGATTTCGCAGAGGTGACTTTATGGGATAGCCGATGAGCACTTAAAGTGGTGAAGGCCGATTCGAACTCACTAAGAAGCAGCTGCGGTACTTTCATAATGGACCCGCCCACAACGATCCCCAGACCCAGTCCTTTGGACAGTCCGTACTTCAGGCACTCCACATCCTCAATATTGAGGTTTTCAACTATTGAAACGTAACATTTCTAGTCTCGTCAATATCTCATCTCAAAGGAATAGGATGGTGTACGTACCTGTCCGACAATTGCTACACCGAGATCCTTGACGAACCACGGTAGGTTGCGAGTAATCGCGGTCATGGCGGGGTGATTCAAACTGCGCAAGACAAGCGAGCAGACGAGTGATTATAGAGCCCTAGAGTGGTATATTAAGGATTAAATACAACGACGGTGGGGATGCGCGGCGGAGGGCTGGCTTCCAGCTGGTTTGCGGAAACGTGTCCATGCAGGCGTCTACGCGTGCAGGCCAGGCTGTGACGGCATGCTACCCACATTTGGCTTGCATTTGTGACCAAAATTTGATCTCGATACTCTGCACTTTGGGCTTGCCCGACCACAGACTGTCAGGCTCCGAAGGTACGTTTCGTAAGGTCGTTGCCTCGAGGCTTGCTAACAACTTGCTAGTGTAGAAGAACCACTTTCAGCCCCGGTTTCTCCGCAAAAATGGCTGAATACGACTTGACCCAGACGGTCATCCCATATTGCGATCGCCATCTCGTATTCCCTCTCCTAGCGCATCTTGAAGAGAATGGGCTGTTTCCCGCAGCGGAGGTGCAGACCGCGCAGTATGAGCTGGCAAAGGGAACAAACATGGTGGACTACGCTGTCAACCTGTTCGAGCAGCTGTACCCAGACGAGGAGGTACCACCAGGTGCGTCTTGCTATGCGCCGTCCACTGACACCCATTGACTTTGCTTAGAATTCTCGGGAAAGCGTGAAAACGCTGTGCACACAAAATGAGCGGCTGCAACAAGAAGCGCAAGCCGTGCTGAATGTCATCGAGAATCCTGAAGTTGCCCAGGCACTGCGGCAGGACAAGAACCAAAACCTTACATACCTGAAAGAGCACTACGGTGTACGTCCAATCTATGAATCCTACCTCTATATACTTATAGCTTTTTATCAGGTTACTCTGGAACAAATCAATGCATTGTATAATTTTGGACAGTTTCAATATAGTTATGGCAACTACAGCGGCGCTGCCGACTACCTCTACCACTTCCGCGTCCTCTCCACCGACCCGGACCTGACCATCTCCGCCCACTGGGGCAAGCTTGCCTGCGACATCCTCACCGGCAAGTGGGACATCGCGCTCGAAGAGCTCAACACCCTCCGCGACGCGATCGACTCCCGCGCGCCCGCGCACCCCGCCTTCTCCTCCTCCAGCACCGCCGCCGACCCCGCGCTGAGCCAGCTGCACTCGCGCACGTGGGTCCTGCACTGGTCGCTCTTCGTCTACTTCAACCACCCGCAGGGCCGCACGCTGCTGCTCGAGACGTTCCTGGCGCCGACGTACCTGAACACGATCCAGACGTCGAGCCCGTGGATCCTGCGCTATCTCGCCGCGGCCGCGGTGCTCTCGCGCAAGGCGACGTCCGTGCCCGGCAGCCAGCTCTCCGCGCGCGTGCGCCACTCCATCCGGGAGGTCGTGAAGATCATCCAGATGGAGGAGTACCAGTACCAGGACCCGATCACGGCGTTCCTCAAGCAGCTCTACGTCGAGTTCGATTTTGAGGCGGCGCAGCGGGAGCTGGGCAAGGCGGAGGTTGCTGTCGCAAATGACTTTTTCTTGGCCGAGTTCAAGGATGAGTTCCTGGAGAACGCGCGCTATCTCTGATCAGTGAAGCGTACTGCCGGATACACCAGCGCATCGACATTGGGTGAGTGATGTGTTCAGATATGGAGGCCTTCGACTCACCGTCCTCGCGCCAGGGATCTCTCCGAACGCCTGAATCTGTCTCGAGACGAGGGCGAGAAGTGGATTGTCAACCTCATCCGCGAGACCCGAATGGGTGCCGACGCGAAAATCGACTTGGGCAAGGCGAGTCGCTTTCAGTTCGAGACCCCTCAGCCGTCGGTCTGACTTTTTTGCTCCCAGAACGTGATCGAGATCAACCGCCCACCGTTGCCGATCTACCAGTCGGTCATCGAGAAAACCCGCGGGCTTGCGTTCCGCACGCAGGCCCTCGGCGCCGCCATGGCGCGCACGACACAGGGCCCGCAGCCGGAGGCACCAGCTGTCACCGTCGAAGCCACTGAGTGATGTTCTGGGACGCTGCGTGCTGGGTTTACCTGTATTCAATGCTTTGTGTGTGACCATAAACTTGTATCCATGGTTCTCGTGCGGTGTCTTTGAGAAGGCGTATGTTCAGTAGGGTGTAAGCCTCAGGCAGAGCTTAGATGGTGTGAGCTGTTGTAACGCTATCTTGAGCGATGTAGCTCGGCTCGAAGGGTAGCGTGACACAATGGGCGAGACCCATACCGTAGGTTTAAGTCTTCTCATATTCGTTATATGAAGGGCATGCCGGGTCTTCTATCGTATGCAAGGCGGTCAGAAGTCTTCATCTGTCCCTGCGACCCTTTCTTACTTACGGCTTATAAGCCGAAGTAGGGGCTGTGGTCTGTACCTAACATGAGCGATGGCAACTCTAACTGGCAGATCAGCGGTGGAAGACAGAGAGCGGGAGTCTATGTTTAATAAAAGAGATAGTGCGCACAAGAACAGAAGACCTCGCGCGCCGGCCGAAGGTGCGTTTATCCATCATATCTTACCACAGAGCCTGCCATTCGACACCGGTTATTTAAAGCACATCTCTTCTGTACGAATTCAGATATCGGCTAAACCAGGGCGAGCGGAGGTAGTACATCACACACGCATGGGAACGAAACATTGACGTACTCATTGTCATATTCGCACACGGAAACTAGGCTTCAAGGCCTCATCTATATATCGCGTAATGACGGCCTCGGGCATCCATATGCGCTCGCGCCGAGCAATGCAATGCAACATCGTGCACTTGGCCGCACATGCGTCGGTTCTGATGATATGGGAAGCCGGGCGGCGTGTGGTGGTGTAATGCGTTCGCCATGAGAAAGAGACGTGCCACAGGTACAGATGCAGCAGCAGAAGATCTCCGGAGGCTTTCCGACATGAACCGTGAGCGCACCTCATGCGGGCCCAACGCGCAGGATGCCAGCTTTGCGGGATTGGGCGGGGCTGATAGGGTTGGACAGAACGCTTCGGATGTACGGTGGGGCTCATCCCGCGCTTCTTCATTGCGGATGCAAGAGATAGATGGTGCCTGCAGCTTCAGTGGTAGAGTTGTGTCGTACATAGGTGAGGTACAGCGAAGGGCGGGGTTCCCGCCGTATACCAGGTTTGAGGACATGTTGGTACCTGCTGGATTACAGGAAATAGAGCATGAGCAGGACATGACGGAGGCCGTCTCAATCTGCTTTTGCGCTGCTTACCGGGGTTCTAAGGGCTTGGGTGTGTGCTGAACTGAAGGGTAAAAGTAGCGGAGAAACTTGAGTTGAGCTTAATGCCCTCCCGCCATGGAAGGTGCCCCGGTTAGAGCCTAAGAGTGCTTCGCATCTGAGAAGTATACGTCCAGTGCATAGGAAGTAGCATCCAGCATGCTACCACTACCGCCACTATCTCTCTGCGTCAAGAAGGAGTCGAGTGACCGGTGTGACCATATGCATGCTGGAGCAATGCAGAACTCATGAAGAGTATCTGACGAATAGGCTCGAGGTCATACCGGTGCCTTACTATGCACATAAACAACATGAGATTTAGCCCCTGGTTTAATCTTCCGAATATGCGCACCTACGCAGACGAATTCGTCTTCCTTCACAAATTCCAATGGTGGCGGTATGAGGCCAAAAGCGCAAGCAGTGTGAGAAACAGTTCCCTTGCGCGGATATGACTTTCCACGTGGCTAATGCAAGCCAATTCTCCGCGCGTTTTGCTCGACGAACCACCAATTGCAACTCACCGTCATGGCACCGGTATGTAAGCAACCCCTTGGAACTAGGCAAACGATGCTTGCGCATGCTGAAATGCTCGCCAGCTGTTAATCAAAAAAACTGGCACGCTCATCCCCGCTTGGGGGTTGTTTGGCAAGTCATTCAGGGAAAGAACGGTGAGTTTACATCTCCGGTACAAGATGAAAGACGTTCCCCTAGTGCTCACTCGTGCAACAGGGCATGGTACCCCTCAATGTTGGGATGGCGTTGAGTGCCCTTGCCTGAAATTGAATCTCGAAGCAGCCCTCCATGACGATCGAGAGCACATAGGTTACGTCCTTCATGCGAGGGTAACTGCGGGAATGACGGCTTCCTTGGTCGCACGGCCGTCCAACAAACTCGGTGACATCTCAGAGCCTCGTTCCCTCGGAGACGATGCCCTTGGATTTCATACAGACTGTGCGAAAGGCACTGTGCCTTCCGGCGCCGCTCCCATTCCTCCCAGACCCCGCGGAACGACGGAAAGAATCGAGGAAGATCCGCCGTTGCCGTTGCGGCATGGGTCCTGCGCCCTATGCCTACTCACGAGGGCGGCGGGGTCTCGGGGAGAAGGGTGCGAGACCGCGGGCCTATGGACCCTCGGCCGTCACTTTTCCTCTTGCGGTACGAACTCACAGGGTTCCAATGGCCTATGTGCGACAGGCACTTGAAATCATGGCGCCGACAAATGTGTGAAGGCCACATGCGGATAGACCCCGGAATTCGCCTTCTCATCCTGCTCAATTCGAACGCTGCGGCTCTACGCAGCCTTCAAGCAGGGATACATATAAGATCAGCGGAGCTCAGAGGTGCAGTGATATATCCCTCTGTCGAGACACGGCGCTTCCCCTTCTCATTGACTCCGTGCTACCTAGATTATCCGATCAGGCAACATGTCCATCGTCAGAGCAGCTCTCGTCTGTACGCAGGCTGCATGCTACCAGCTTGCTAGCACGCCGCCGAACAAAACCCCTCAGAAAGAGCGGTTCGACTCGAACCACTCCTGGTACATACGCATAGCGCCGCTCGTCATGAAGGTTAGTCCAGCCGCGCAGCGCTCGTGCCAGCCATCTCACCCATCTACGCAGGTCCAGCAGCCCCTCCTCTGGTTCTGCACTGTCGCAGAGCTGCTCCTCGTCCTCGCGGAGCAAGACGTCATCCCCCTGCCCGCGTCGGCCGCGCACCTCGTCCAGCGGCTGCTGTACCCGAGCACGCCGTCGCCGCGCCTGTACACGAGCCCCGCGTCCCTGCTCGGCTTCTCGCTCGTCGTCTTTGGAAGCCTCCTCCGCCTGACGTGCTTCCGCCGGCTCGGCGCGCTTTTCACGTTCGACCTCACGATCTTCCCGGAGCACAGCCTCGTCACGGCAGGCCCGTACGGGTACATGCGCCACCCTGCGTACACGGGCACGCTTGCGATGTCCCTCGGCATGGCGCTTGTTAACTTCACGCCCGGAAGCTGGATTGCGGAGTGCGGGATCTTGGGACGGGGGTCGCGGAGCGCGATCGGGCGGACGCTGGGAGTCGCGGGATGGTTTGGATATTGGCTCGCAGTGGGGATGACGCGGTGCCGAGCAGAAGACGCGGAGCTGAAGAAGAAGTTTGGGAAGGAATGGGACGAATATGCGAGTAGAGTGAGATACTGGTACGTGCCGGGTCTCATCTAGGCCTATGGACTCTTCAGTCGGGACATTGCCTTTTCTCCTCATCTGGATGGGCCGAGGGACAAGATATATATCGTGCTATAAGTGCTATAAGATACATGTTATACACGCGTATATGGTAGTGCAACGCACTAATATGACAGCAAGATGACGAAACGATGCATAGCGAATTAGAGGAATATGTACGGTAAAATGTGGCAGTCTCAATGCTTGTGCGTGGCAGCTTCCAACTTCGCCGCAGTCTCACGGAACTCCTCTTGCCATTGCTCCCAGAGCTTAGGATCCTCCGCAAAACGTTCCTTGCACTGGTGGCACCGAATGTAATATGCAGTACTCGCCTGTCCGTATCCAAGCAGCGCACTGACAGACACCAGCCGGTCAGTGGAAGCTCTGCAGAGCACGAGTGAAGAGAAAACGCACAACTCTGGAAGGACGTCGCCAACAGCGTCTAAGTCACCAGGTGGCAAGCAGTCCTCACAGAAGGCATTGGGACATGTTTGACAACTTGATAGCGTATCAGTAAGAAACTTCGTCATCACGGAGGCATTCCAAGAGTCACGTACCGGAACAGCATACCAGAGGCGTCCGCAGTCGAGCGACTGCACTCACAGCAGCGGTGTTGAGGGCAGCACAACATCGGCATGTTCTTTATGTCTTTTCGGTCAAGCCTTGACATTGCGGATGGAAGACTGGGAGGGGCACGTCCATGAGCATAGTAACGTCTTAGAAACGTCGATTGACACACCTCTTGGACACGTGTTGCACAGGACCAGGTCTCCGCCGTCGCGGCAATGTATGCACCAATCTTCCGACTCGAACTTGCGCGACTTCTTCTGCTTCGGCGGCGGCGGCGGTTTTATCTACACCGACGTAGCCTTCAGATATCATACCGCTGCGAAGGGATAGTGAGCACGCACCTTGCCGCCATGCTCGGGGCCCAAGTGGTCTGCAAAGACCTCGTATCCGTCGATGATGACGATCCGCGTCTGGCGCGCCCGCTTCTGCAGCGCGTCCCACTCCGCCGCGATGTCCCGGTTGTGGGTCTTCGCCTTGACGCGGTTGACGACCTTGCCCTCAAACAGCCGGCTCTGCACCTGCGCGATGCCGGACAGGAGCCGCTGCTCCTCTTCCTGCGCCTCCGCCGCGAGCTTGCCATTATCCACGTCTGCATCTGCGTCTCCGGCCGTGCCGAGCTCCGTGCGCATCCGCAGGCTGCGCACGTCGTCCTTCGTGCGCGACGCCCGCACGACGTCGGCGAGCGATGCCTCGAGAAACACCGACAGCTGCAAACTGTCGCTGTCCGCGCGGGAGATTGCGCTGCTGCCATTACGCAGGATGGACATGAGCTCATTCTTCTTCAGCGCCGCGGTATGTTCCTCGGCAGCACTGCCGTGGCCGTGCGAGGACATGACCTTGATGGACAGAAATAGCTTGCGGCGAATCCGGTCGAGCATCTGGTCTTCGACGCTGCCTTGGCATATCAGCCGGTAGACCTGGAGGAGAACGGTGAGAATGCCAGTCTGTCTAGTACAACCCGGAACCATACATTGACGGTCGTCGTCTGTCCGATGCGGTGAGCGCGGGCAATAGCCTGCAGATCGTTCTAAAAAGAAGTGAGTGTTAGATGATGTATCGATCAGAAGGCAAGGTCTTACAAACCTGAGGGTTCCAATCGGAGTCAAACATGACCACAGTAGTCGCCTTCGTCAGGTTGATCCCAAGTCCACCTGCTTTGGTGGAAATCAGGAACACCTGGAAAGCTGTATGCGAGATGGTGAGATGACATCTGATCATAGACAGCACTGCCCACTTACGAGAGACCTCTTGCTGGAACTGCAAGTACCGTCAGAAAATCGTCAGACAGCCGCATCGCTTCGGGAACTGGCCGGACTTACCAGTTTGACATCCAACGTCCGGCGGGGCCGAGGCGTAGAGCCGTCCAAGCGGGCGTACGCGATGTCGCGCAGCGCGAGGAAGTCTTCCAAGAGATCGAGCATCCTAACAGTGTTATCAGTACCGTCATGTAAACGGGTCACGGCATTGTCATACCCCGTCCATTGCTGTGATGCAGTATCAATGAGCGTTCAGCGACTCAATGGACGGGGAGAGAGACGGACCGAGAATATCAGCACCCTTTCGCCCTTGGGTAAAATGTCCTTCAGCAGCTTGTCTAGAAAGATGAGCTTCGACGACGCTGCAGGGACGTGCTCTCCGATCTCGTACGGAGTTGGCTCTGCGTCAGGAAGCAGGTACGGACTACACCGTGATATGAGCATTGAAGCGGAGACGCATGAAGGCTTGGCTTACTGATCGCAAACCTTGCGCAGCTGCATGAGTAGGTTCATCAGCCGCTTCCACTCTACAATAAAGTTGTGAGTCCGTTGTTCACCCATAGAGTCGAGAGGAGGGAGATCGTACGATGTTCCTGCCCGGACTTCGACATCTCCATCTGCGCATTGAGGTACGCCTTTACCTCCTTCCTTCCATCGTTCTCTTTCTCCTCGCCACGTTCGCCGAAGATTTCCGCAAGGTCCATCGTGTCCAACCGCGTGAGTAGGCGGTATGTCCAAAAGCGCTGCGCCTCGGCCATTGGGAGAAATACCGTCAGCTCATCGCGCGGTGGGATCTCCCGCAGCATCACCACGTCTTTCGTGCGGCGTAGCATGACCTTGCCGAGCAACTTCTCGGTAGCGGCGAGAAACGGCAGGGAGTACGTGCCCTTCTCGAGGTTGAAGGAGTGGCGGAAAAGGCTCTCAGTCGTCTGCACGAAGACGGAAGGATAGAGCCAATGCAAGAGACCCCAAAGTTCTACGAGGTTGTTCTGCACTGGGGTACCGGTCAACACTATCCAGGGCAGTATCCACGGTCATTGTATGCGTCGGGAATGTGAGCTGCGACAACTGACCAAGTCTGTATAACGAGCCGATACCCTGGAGCTGGTGAGCGACAATAGTGTCCCTGTTCTTGATTTTGTGACCCTCGTCGAGGACGACGTACGTCCAGCGCCGCGTCTTGAACCAAGAGTTCTCCGCTACGTAGCCTTCGTAGGTCGTGACGCAGATGTTGAAGCTAATTTGGCCGTCGCGGATAGCGAGCTTCAAACGCGTTCGCTCTCTTTCTTGTGCATGGAAGCGCAGGACCTGGAAGGAAGGTATCCACCTGTTGATTTCCTGCATGCAGCCATAAGCATGTGGATATTTGGTGAAAGGGTTAAAGTCGACCTACACTGATCCAAGTTTCAACGACGGATAGGGGGCACACTATTAGGTGCGGGTCGACATTTCCTGGCGTTCTCATCAGAGACAAATCCTCGATGCGTCCGCGTAGGATGTACCTGTTACAATTTCTTGGACGTAGGCGAACAGGGACAGCGTCTAGCTTGCGTCAAAATATTGTTCCATGGCGTGGCAAAATCGAGCGTACTTGCAATGTTTTTCCAAGGCCCATCCTAACAAAAATTTCAGTTTATTGCTTTATGTATGACGGAATTGCTCTTACTCGTCACCCAAAATACAGTTCATTCCTAGTCTTGTTCAGTACAGGGATAAGCATTCTCGAACAACTTGGCCATGCGCACCATTATTGTACATCCATGCGAGGAACGATAATCCGCGTAACTGACACCCCTAACGTCAGCTCAACAGTACGGCGCAACTGCCACGAAACACACACCTGGTAATCCTTAAGTCGCCCGCCGACGACTAGCTCCGGCTGCTCTACAATTTCATGGTACGGTACATACTTACCCTTGTCCATGCTGGTCCGCATTTCCTTGTCCAGGGTCGCCAAGAAGCTGCTCTGGGGCGGAAGAAGCAGTTCGAACAGGTCGCGGTGCTTGTGCAGCCACCGTCTGCGTGCGGCCTCAATCGCAAGTTTCTTGTTGTTGATTATGATGGTATTCTACATGCACTGTTTGGCACAGATGCACGCGGAAAAGAGAGACGACGTACTGGCTTCTTGGCCCCTGCCTTCGACTTTTTCTCCGCAGGCTGCTTCGCGTGCTGGCTCTCCGCTGCCGTACGTTTCCGCTTCCCCGCCTGCACTGCATACAGCTTCGCCACCGGCGGAGCGACAGGTTTTCTGGCCTGCATAACGCGCTTGGACGCCCTCGGCGTCGTCGAGTCTCGGTTGGAGGTTGGAGTCTGGGAACCCGAGGCAACGAGGGTGGGTGAGGTCGAGCCGAGCAGGTCGATCTCGTCCTCTGAGTCAGACACCAGATTGATGTATTCGACGGGCATGTCTGGGCAAGGCGGGAGATGGTGAGGGCAGACGGAGAGGTTGAACGGAGGTCAAGTCACTACTGCCCTCAATATTGCAAGTCACACCCGCGTGGGTCACTCACAGCAGTCACAGATCATCACGTCAGCAACGTCATATTGGTCACGCGTCCCCCCGTTGCGCGTAAGGTTCGTGTCATGCAAATGTAAAAGTATGGCAAATCAAGTGACGCATATATACAACAGGTGTACGCTAAATTCTAATAACAACGGATACAATGACCAAAATATTAATACAATAAAAACACCAAGTCACATCCCCGACACGGTCTCAGTTCTTCAAACCCTCAGGACGCTCATGCACCTGGAAGCGAATGGCCTGCGAAGCCGGTGCGACCGCGAGTGGCTTCACGGGGGCGTGGCCGATCGCCTTGGCAATACGGTCCGCAATCTCCTGGTCAACCGCGGCAAATACAGACACTGGGAATCGATATGAGCGCCGCGGGATGTGCGTAGGTAAAAGATATGAAGCTTACGCTGGCGGGCCTTGATTGCAGAGCTCTTGACATTCCCGAAGTGACCAGAAATGTTGCTGATATAATGTTCCTTCTGCGTGTTATCGAACACCTTGTGCCACAGGTTGCGTGGCTGCTCAAAGTCGACTGAAATAAACGTAAGATCAGGATGACTCGAGGTAATCTTAGCGAGATACTCACGCTCAGTGACAGTGCTTAGATCGACATTGGCAGCGCCCAGGAAAGTCTCGTGCTTTATCTGCTCGTAAGACTTGGGCTTGTAACTGAAACGTTGGAAGATCATTTAGAATGTCACATGGAAAGAGTTCGCGTTCACTCACGTCTGTGGAATCAGGCTACTTTGGTAGTTCGGCCTGGTGCCCTGGTTGTTGAACGCCATGGATCCGTCGCGCTGGAAGTTCGCAACGTTCACATGCGGCGCGTTGACCGGCAGCTGCTGGTAGTTGACGCCGAGGCGGTAACGGTGGGTGTCGGGATACGAGAACAGGCGGGACTGCAGCACGGGGTCTGCGGACGGCTCGATGCCGGGGACAAGGTGCGAGGGCGAGAACGCAGACTGCTCGACCTCGGCAAAGTAGTTCTTCGGATTCTCGTTCAGAACCATCTTGCCGACAGGGCGCAGCGGGAACTCGGCGTGCGGCCAGATCTTGGTCAGGTCGAGGATGTTGTACCGGAACTGCTCCGCCTGCTCGGGAGACATCGTCTGCACATACACGTCCCAGGTGGGAAGCTTGCCAGCCTCGATGTCCTCAAACAGAGACTGCGTGGCGTGGTCGGGGTTCTCGCCGGCGAGCTTGACAGAGGCGGCCTGGTCGAGGGTCTTAAAACCATCGCGAGCCTGGAAGTGGAGCTGGATGTATTGGAACTTGCCGTCGTCGTTCACGAACTTGAACGTGTGGCCGGAGTAGCCGTGCATGTGTTGATATCCGGCAGGGGTGCCACGGTCAGAGAAAAGAATCATGACCTGGTGGATCGACTCCGGGTTCTGCGAGAGGTAATCCTACGAAGATATTTTCATTAGCCTGGCCGACTGTGTCCCGACTGTGAAAGTATACGTACCCAGAACATGTCAGGGTCCTTGAGATGCGTCTGCGGGTCACGCTTTTGCGTGTGGATGAAGTTCGGGAACTTGGCGGGATCGCGCAAGAAGAATACTAAGCGGCCATTTAGATACGCGTAGAGTAGATGTCAGGATCATGCTTACCTGGAGTGTTGTTCGCGACAACATCCCAGTTACCCTGATCGGTCTTGAACTTCACAGCGAACCCTGCGGCGAAGTGGTCAGATGGGTGACTGGGTTAACGGAGCTTCCATAAACATACCTCGTGGGTCGCGGGCAGAGTCTGCGGACCCTGACTCGCCGCCGACAGTGGAAAATCGAGCAGTGATCGGGCACTTGTTGCCGACCTTGCTGAACAGCGAAGCACACGTCAAGTCGGTTATATCTTCAGTGACCTCGAAGAAACCATGGGCTCCTGAGCCCTTGGCGTGTACGACACGCTCCGGGATACGTTCGCGGTCAAAATGTGCGATCGAGTCGATGAGGCTGAAATCTGTGTCGTGACGTTGAGCGAAAAACAAAGAACCATATTGTACCACGCATACCTTGGAGGAGAAGTGGGCCGTTGTTGCCTATACGTTGAGCGGCGTAAGGCTCTGCGAGAGGTGCGCCATTCGAGACGGTGTAAACCGCGTTGTCTTGAGCTTGGACAGCCTCCTTGGACGGCATGGTAGTATTATCGTTAAGGACGGAGAATAGGGATGGCCTGGATAGTGTCGAGTGGTGGTCGTGCAAGTCACAAGTGGCGATGCTCTATTTCGCTGTCCCAGTGCTCGAGCTATATAACGCTCCCAGACCCGACGGTAGTCAGCAAATCCCGTGAGGGGGATTTCAATCGACCTGCACGTGAACCCACATTACCCATCCCGGCGGGGTGTGTTTGCATCCGCACCCCGCGATGAGCAGCGGCGGCCGAGCGGATGGGCCGCGGGGGATCTGCTAGCGCCGTCACGAGCTCACCAAAGTGCACTGAAGAGCACTTCATCCTGAAAATAAGGACTTTACCCCTGCGCCTTCTGCATACTAACTTAAAGGATAACGGCGTAAAGCTTCAGGCCTTCGTCATGGTCAACAAAGCGATCCCGGCCAATAAGAGGACCCTCTAGTACCCTTAATGCTGATCAGCTTTAGCTAGCTGTGAATGTGGATCACATGCTAAAGCACGACTGGCCTTAATTTTGCGGCACTTGTTTCGCCCCTGTCCCGCCCGCTCATGTGTCTGCGGAAGAATGACTTTACACCGATCTAGAACTGAGCTCCCTGAGCGGCATCTGCCGGCGCAGGGTCCAAGTCTAGTTCACGTCCGTAGTCCCATCACACCGCCACCAAGCTGCCAGAGCGTTGGATATGTACATGATCTATAGCGTCTGTACAATTCGCTCATTCTTTGTTACGACTGACCTTTAGCTAGCCTCAGCGTAGCGCTAGGAATTGAGCTGCGAAGCTCGAACCATGAGATCGTCGGGAGAAGAGGCGCATCAAGCGCTGAGACGTCAACAGCCCCGACACTGACCAAACAGATGTCAACAATCCGCTACTTGCCTGAGTTGCACGTAAGCCTACCCTGTGGATATATCATATATGTGGACAAGTAGCAATATCAATGTAAAGGATCAATTTAATCCTGGATACGAGTACGCGCGTCGGTTACAGGTTAGCCTGCTTATTTGCATCGCCGAAGATTTGTTTAATAAAGGCCTCCGAGTTCGGTGGGCGCCCAAGGAAGTTCTACAGCGCCGGTCAGCGCAAGCGCAATAGACTGCAAAAATGAAACGGCATATACCACGAGAGACTTCATATCATCTTGGCTTCCTCCAGGGCGCAAGATGTGCTCGCGATAGCGCCGTCCGCGCGCGGGATCCAAGGGGTCGTCCTTGAACACGGTGGCATACATGTCTGCGGCAAAGACCAAAGAGTACGTGTAACTGAGATTGGCCAGTAAGTTTCTTTTTGCAGAATGCAACAGATCAGTAAGCTCACCCGTAGTATCCTGCATCGTATCCGTAAACGATGTGCAAAAATGCCCTTGACCGGGGGTTGGCTTGTCGCAGGTTACAAGTGAGATTTTCTCCCTCATCTCGTTCCATAGCTTAGCATAGTCAGCGGGGCCTGCAGCACAGTCAGTCCACACTGCTTTTAACGTCAAAAATGCGCACACACTCTTGTCCGTATGCACCTTGATGTCGAAGTTCGCGAGGAAGAGCTGGCGGAGATAAAACAGCCCGACGTTAGCATGCCGGCTCTTCACAACTTTTTCGATGAGCTCCGGTGTGAGCGGCTTCTTCGTCTCGTAGTGGCTCGACATCTTCTCGAGCACCGCCGGCTCCCAGCACCAGTTCTCCAGCATCTGCGACGGCCCCTCGACGAAGTCGCCCACGACGGCTGTGAGAACCCTGCCGTGGAACCGCGCGAATTGAGTCTTGCAGAGCAAGCTACGGAAGACGTGCCCCATCTCGTGGAAGAAGATGACGACGTCGTCGTGCCGCAGCAGGGCAGGCTTGTTAGGTGTTGGCTTCGCAAGGTTGGCGACCATGGCGGTCACTGGGTAGCTGCGTGATCCGTCGGACTTGGTATAGCCTGAGTATGCCCCATACCGCGGCATGTGGGTACTTCGATTCTGAGACCGAAATAAGTATTCAGTGTACTATTTGGAAATGTGATGTGCTTACCGCGAGGGAACAGGTCGAGATAGCAGTAGCCTACAAAGCCAGACTCGTCTTTGGTGTCCTTCTCCCATACTGCGAATTGCTGTACCTCGGGGTGCCATGTCTCACCCTTGATTTCCACGAAGGTAACGCCGAGCAGGTTCTGATAAATCTCAAGAATGGTTGGTACGATAACTGCGACAGGGAAGTACTCCTTCAAGAGCATGTCGTCCAGATCCAGGTTCTGCTCGACGTACTTGCGGTCGTAGTACCTGTAGTCCCACATATTGAACTTGCCATCAAACGGCAAGGCCTTCCGTTTATGCTCTTCTTCTTTCATTCCAAGCAGAATCTCGACCTCCTTGTTAGCCAATGGGCGCAGCCTCCGCTCGAGGTCGGTAAGGAATTCGAACACGCTCTTCGCGTTCTTGACCATCTTGACCTCAGTTACGTAGTCCGCCCAAGTGTCGTATTTCTGAAGAGCGGCGAGTCGCCGGCGGAGGTCGAGAATTTTATCAAGGATAGGAGCATTGATAGCCAGACGCGATTCGTACGCTTCAAATGCACGCTTCCGGGTCTCCGGGTTTTCACCAAATCTAAACTGAACAGGACACCACGTGGTCAGCAACGTCTTCAATATACTACCGGAAGTGAACCTACCACGGGGATAATGTCTGGGGTCTTGAAGGTGACTTCGTACAACTCCTTGCCGTTTTCCGTCTTCTTGATGTATCCAGAGACAACATCCTCGGGTACACCCTGGAGTTCCTCCGCTGTAAAAGAGATGGTTCCCTGTGGAAAGAGCCTCGATCAATAGTACCAAGGTTGTATATACGACGCTACCTTCTCCTCGTTGAAGTTTTTCTATCAAGGAATGTGAGCGTCGAGAAGCATTATTGCGCTTGCGTAGATAGCTCACGCTAAATTCAACACATGCGGCAGAGAGCTCTTTCTTGAGCTTCATGAGCTCCTCTCGCTCCTTTTCAGAGAGGGCTAAACCAGCACGTTCGCCTTCCTGGATCATCTTGTCTACCAAACGCTGTTCCTCGGTGCTTAGCTTCTTGGCCGACTTCTCGATGTTCTCCTGCGCAGCTTGCTTGGCCTTGAAGACATCGAGACGCATGGACACCTCGACACTGTAGTCCCTTGCCAATGCCTCAGTTTCATTAGAAGCGTCACGCAATTCCACGGACGTGGAGACATTCTGGTAGAAACCGAGAGGTCCCAAGACATGCTCGAGGTAGGCTTCACTGTGCGCGAGGGTAGCCTGTGCGGTTCTATGAAGTCAAGACCATCTCTGAGTATAAATGCGAGACGTACGAAAACCTGACACCATATAAACAAACTCGTCAACACATTGATGCATGGCGCGGCACACGACATACGGATTCAAAGGTACACTCCGAAGGAGACAAAGCAGCAATCTTGTCCATGAGCTCCCTATCCTTGTCAATTGTTTCCTTCGCAATCCTGCGAACATCCTCCGGCGAATGCGTCCACTTTGGCGTGGCCTGAGGCGGGGTGAGGTGGGCCATGGTCGGGGAGGTTGTACCGGACGTCGATGAGAGGGGAGAGAACAAGCCAGAGAGAGCGGACTGCGATCGATGCGTGGCGATGTGAAGGCCTAGCCGCCTCGTCGAAGGGCCATGGGGGCACCCCCTAGCCAACTGAAGGACCTCAATGTGCTACATATATGCAGTATAGAGTAAGTACCGTGAACGTTACGAGCTGTGCCATCAATGTAAGTACCATGGCATACATTTCAAACTCCACCGCGCGTGAAATGCGCGCTTAGATAATGCTTAGATAATACAATATATTGAACCTATTTATATCTCGACTCTCGAGGCTCAGTGAGGCGCGCTGGTCATCGCGCGCCTCTGAGGTTAGGGTTGGCTATGATGTATTCCCTCTAGCCCTGGGCCTTTGTTCCTCCTCCTCAACTCATGGCAGCGCCAGGGCCATCGAGTAATCCAGAATTATCAGCGAATACGCAGCCATGGCGCATACATGTAGCCTTCCCACACCTACTTGCCTCCCCCCACCATCTCTGAGCCCCCAGCGACCGTAAACATCAGCTCCTCGACGATGACCACCCTGCTTGACCGCTTCAGAGATGTGGTGAGTATCATACCGTGAATTGCGGGCGATATAAGGAGTGGCTAAGCGCATCTTGCTGCTGTATAGGCTCACACTGTCGTGAAGCAAGCTGAACATGAAGACCACTCCGAGGCTCATCAGGTGCGTTGCCTGCCGTTCAGGAACTGCAGATTGAAGTGTTGACACTTACAATACCAGATCTTCCGTGATGCCGCTGGGCATCAGTCGAAAAATATTTCTCCCCAGACTGTCAATCCCGTACGTCACCATATCTACTCATAGCTAGAATAGCTTGCTCACTTTCGTTGACCAGGATGAAGAGACTGTTCCTGGCATAGAGCATCCCGGTAGCACCGGTGTCATCTACTGCTCAGACCGAGCGATGGCGAACGGCTTCTCCTACACGTCCTCCCACGAGTGGGCCAACCTCGGCCAAGGTGCCCCGGAGGTCGGTGACATTCCCGACAGCGCGCCGCGTCCGACCACGATCCAAGTCCCGACCGACGCGTTAGAGTATGCACCGACGACGGGCGTGAAGGAGCTGCGAGAGGCAGTCGCGAACCTCTACAATCTGCAATACCGCCAGGGGAAGAAGAGCCAGTACACATACGAGAACGTGTGCATCGTTCCCGGCGGGCGTGTAGGGCTGTCTCGCGTTGCCGCGGTTATTGGAAGCGTGTACACGGTAAGTCGCACGTTTGTCGCCAAATCATGTCGCAGCCTAACAGTATGCCTCGCGCCCTCAGTCCTATCAAATCCCGGATTACACTGCGTATGACCAGATGCTGAGCGCGTTCAAGAAGCTTGTTCCCGTACCCACAGCTTTGCAAGCGGAGGTGAGCTCTCATTGCCGCGACAGCGGTGGCTAAATATTGATACAAACCGTTCATGCAGAACTCGTACCGCTTGGATGTGGAACAACTGGGTAGAGACATCAAGAACCAGGGCCTGGCAGTCATATTGGCCTCCAACCCGCGCAACCCGACTGGTCAGGTCGTCAAAGGCGAAGAGCTAAAGTCCTTGGTTGACTTGGCCCGGAACACCTCAACGACTGTGATCCTTGACGAGGTGCGTGTAGGTGGTTATGCATCACGCGTCTCGGCTAAAGCTTCCCAAGTTCTATTCATGGTATATCTACCCCGAGAACGAGTCGGAATTCGGGCAGTGCATCTCGTCCGCTGAATACATCGAAGACGTCAATCAGGTACGCGTTCAGCGTCAACAATCCTGGCCGTGTGCTGACGTCATATTGCAGGACTCAATCGTTATCGTCGACGGTCTCACCAAGGTACGCACACTCGTTCTTCACGGCGAGAGTCTGATTTGACGTCGTCCTAGAACTGGCGACTGCCCGGTTGGCGAGTATGCTGGGTCATTGGTCCTAAGAACCTTGTCAGCGCGCTGTCGCAGTCAGGTTCGTACCTCGACGGAGGTGCAAGCCACCCGTGAGTACTTTCGGCTCTATCTTCTCAGCACTAGAATATGAATTAACAATGAACTCTAGTTTGCAAGTCGCAGCCATACCCCTTCTTGATCCGCAGCACGTCAAGAGCGAGAGGCTGGCGCTGCAGAAGCACTTCAAGACGAAGCGCGACCACGTGCTCAAACGTCTCGAGGAGCTTGGCCTGAAAGTCGCCGTGCCTCCGCAGGCGACGTTCTACGTCTGGCTCAACCTCGAGAGCCTGCCCGCCCCACTCAACAACGGTCTGGTGCGTATCGTCTTGCGATTCGTCTCATCATCCGCGAGCTGACCGCACCCCGCGCAGACGTTCTTCGAAGAGTTGCTGAAGGAGAAGTGCATCGTCATCCCCGGCATCTTCTTCGACATCAACCCGTCGCACCGCCGCAACCTGTTCGCGTCGCCGTGCCACCACTTTGTGCGCATCTCGTTCGGCCCGCCGCTCGCGAACCTGGACATGGGCCTCGACGCCATCGCGCGGGTGGTCAAGCGCGTGGACCACGAGGGGCCCGATGCGTTTGGGCATGACTATAAGAAGAGCGACGGCGATGGGAGTAAGCTCGAGCAGCATGTTGTGGCGCATTGAGCCGCTCCCTGGTCGTTAGCCAGCGGACGCTGACACGAAAGCGGACATCAAGGACGAACTTGTACGAATAGACGGAATGTACCATTAGTGCTTTAACAGCTACAGATTGAATGCTCACGCGGACTTTTGTTCACGACTTCCTACTTCCGAGTCGAGCATGGCGGTGCCACGCTGGAGTGTACGGCGGGCACAGCGTCACTGAATCATTTGCGACATCATGCCTTGGGTTACTAGGTCGCGAGCGAAAGTCAACCATTCTGCACCGGGGAGCTCGTCTGCGCATCCACTTGTTTGAACACTACCACTCACGGCTCACGCCTTACAAGACGGCCCGTGACACAGGTCGAGAAATGTTTGGGGTACAGCCAAGCCTGAAGGTACATAGTGCATATTCACAGCATCGCCAGGTACGAAGGTGATTTATCTACATCGGCCAAAGAGGTTCTCTCCAGAAAAGATGCCCAATACCGCACGACGGCAGTTGGAGGCATCAAGAGCTTCATAAGAGGGTCTCGTCGCACCTCCAGCCCAGCCTCGTCATATTACTTGCTATACTCACTAAAGGCGCTCGGGAGTCGGCGTGATCAAGGCTGTCGTTCCGTCTAACGTTATGGCTGCAATGTGCGCAGGGCGGCGGTTCGAGCGGGATGTCTGGTGAGCCGGTTGGGGATCTGAGGTGGCGACCCAGTCAACGTATGCAGGAATGACAAGGGCAAGCATGAGAACGAGTGGAGGCGGCAGCAGGAGGAAAGGCGGGAGCAACATTAATATGTCCGTCGAGGAGAAGAGGGGAGAAGGCAAACAACTTGAAGCTTGAAGAACAGGTACGAGTACGCTGCCGGCATCGACGGCTGCAAGGCTGCGCAGCGGCATAGGTAACTTGAACGGGCCTCAGCCTCAGCTCAACTGGCAGCGCCGCGGCACCGGCGACTCTTGCCACATGCCAGAGGTCTTTTGGTTGCCGAGTTGATCGTGACCGGCCGAGGCTTTGTGGCGTTCGGTCTTCTCCGACATATCGCTATGAACCGTGATACCATGACGACGCCGAGAATTTTGCTTTGATATTGCGAAGCACAATGTTTTTCGAATGAGCACATGTTATACTCGTGTGCGAATGGTAGAAAGTAAGTCACCTCTTTGACTACTTATAACCCGTTAATAGCGGCGAACCCACAGATAATACTCAGGCTTCACATGTTGACTTACGTTGGTCGCTTTGCGCAACAAACTTGGGAACGCTTTGCGCTTTCGTATGTAGTGAAGAGAACAGGCTTAGGACGCATAAGTCCTTCAACAAATGCTGATGGCGAGCGCTCGGATCGTTTGTTCTCTCATTGGGCGCTAAGCGTACGCCGAGATTTGATTGTTGCTACCGGCAAGCCTGAGCGTGGCAACCACGCACTTCGTTCACAACCACGACCATGTTCCCGATTTCCGGGCATGCTTCTCTCATTCTCTTTTGAACCTCTGTCTGTGTACATCTGTCTGGGCAAGGCGGCGCAGTGCGCCCCTCACCAATCCAGCCGTGGGGAAGTGGTCTCGACTCCGGCCAGCGGACTTGATATCAGAAGGCGCAGTTTGGGTCAAGTTTTCACTCGCCGATCTCGAAGGCAACCAGAAACGGGTAGAGGTCTTAACTCTGCGACCCTCCTTTATCGTCGACGTCGACGACTCTTCGTTTGCACCGTGCTGGTCACTACAGGACATGTCCTACGCGCATCCTTTCTTCTCTTGCTAAACCGCTCGCTAGTCGAACTCTACGCTCTTTCAATCCCTGGGCCATCTGTGATCGGACTCATTTAATCTACACTCGCGCTATGTCATTGGACCCTTTTCAACTAGACTCAAGCTGTATTTTATGTCCAGAAGTGGCCCCGTGCGCATGCGCGTCGAACGAAACATGTGTGGCGGTCAGTCGGTGAGTAGTGGTATTCCTACCATGACAGCACCTTGATCGAACTCAACTTTCTCCCGTCTCAAGGAGTTGCGACTCGTGCGGCGCGCACAAATGCTTCGCCCGCAGCGCGGCCACATCGTCTGTAGGGTCTTCAGCTGGAGTCAGCGCTGGTGTGCTGGCGGGAGCCATCGTCGCGTCTGTCGTCGTATTCGCCATCGTCCTGCTCGCTTTCCTCTGGTACCGCCGCCGTAGCCGCAACTCCCGTCCAGCCGCCCTCACAGAGGCGAAAGAAGACATACCCGCGCCTCCAGCAGACGTCCTTCAGAGACCAGACCCCAACGACGACTTTGTGCGACGCTCACGACTCGAATTGCCGATCTACCGCATGTACGGCGGTGCCTCCTCCCTCGGCGATGACGCCCGGCGAATCGCAGTCGAGCTCATACGGTGCAGACCACGGACATAACACAGTGCCTGCGTCGAGCCTCTCTGGAGGAACACCAAACGATTCTCATTCGCCGCCTTCAGGACACCTGCGACGCTTGCGTCAGGCGCAAACAGGCTCTCCATGACGTCGACGCTGAGTCCGTCCGAGATGCTTCAGATCATGCCGTCCTTGTCCCTCCCATCGCCGTCAACTTCGGGGCCGTCAGGTGCAAGGCTCAGCACACGACTTAGCACACAACGCCAAAGTGGCGATGTCAGTCACCTTGGAGTGCGCTATTCATACAACACCACCAGCAGCTATGCCAGCGACCTCTCTACGCCGATCATCATCACGCCGTCGCACGGGACGGTCAAGCAAGTGATGGGCATGGCCAAGGCGGAGGTGCTGCACGCGCAGCGAAGCATGTCGTCCATGTACGTCACCGAAAGCGGACATACCGAGTCTTCCCTGTCGCAAGAGACACTCGACCACTACCCAGGCGTGGCGTTCCCTGTCGCTGGGCCATCCTCGGGCTTCGTTGATGTTGAGAGAGAAACCGGCCAGGGCCCGACATCGCCGAAACGCGCTTCGTCGGCGTACCTTCCTCGTCACTCCAACGCGCCCACCGCCAACACCTTCGGTGACAACGGCGAACAGCGCTGGCCGCCGCAAGCCCCCCTCGTACCATTGTCGCGAGACCCAGACTCACGGCCGAGCAGCGCCGGGACCGACCCAGGCTCCGCCGAGTCCTCGACCCACCTCCTGCCGCGGGGCCGCTTCATGGACTCGCCCCTAGCCCTTCCGGCGTCGAAAGTCCCCAGCACCCCGCCACCGCGCGCCCGCTGCACAGTCCCGGCGCAGAGTTCCCGGTGTCGGCGAGCAAGCCGACGCCGACGCGCTCGTCGGGCGTGCTCGAGCAGCAGCAGCTACAGGCGATTGACGACATGAACAGCGCGCGCGGCCCGCACGTCGGTCTTCAGCACGGCCGACAGCATCGCACACTCCATTCTCTCCTCCTTCCCGATCGTCCCACCGGCGACGGCGTCCGCGGACGGCGCGTCGCCACGGTCGCCACGGTCGCCCGCCACGCCCGCCAAGGGTGCGGGCCTGAAGAGAGCCAGCTACGGGTCGGGGCAGACGGCTACGTATACGCCGCCGAGCCCCGAGGTTCCTTGGCGTCACCCCCAGCCCTCGCACTCCCACAAAAAGCGAGGAGAGTCCTCCCACGCCGCCGCTGTCGATCGTGAAAAAGGCGAAACGGGCGAGTCTGGATACGATGGCTTTGAGTGGAGACGCGCCCCAATATGCGTTGGATCATGGGCGCAAGGAGGCGGATGCGCGTTATTCTGGCTCAAGTACCGGTCGATAGCAATAACTAATGGAGGTTTCAATTACCCATGTTTGCTTCCTAATATTCCCTTTTCTTACTACGATACCACACCATTGTTGTACGTATATAGGCACCACAGACTTTTAGAATGTCATACTTGGCATCGTTTCTTTCCAGTGAGCAAACCCAGGTCGACGAACTACAAGTGAGAGCACAAGCAACAAAAAACGACGAAGCCTACTAAATGAACATAGGCGCCCATTCTGCCCGGGGTTCGATTCCACGTGTGGGAACGTTGTTTCTTTCTCCGTAATTCGCTCTCACCAGGTAGAATATGGTACGGAGCATTAAGCAGCCACGAATGATTTGCACCATATTGTCTGTAGCCATATGAAACAACGCACAGCTAAGTCGCCCAACTTTTACACGGGCAGTCATCGTTTGTTCATGGGATGTTCAGCATTAGAATCAGGCTGAGAAGCGACAGAGTCCCAGTAAATGTCTGCATTGAAGTCCAGTCAAAGCTGTTCTACTCTTCCGCTAAGTCTATGAAGTTCGTCTGGGTATAGTTCAGCATTAGAATCAGGCTGAGAAGCGACAGAGTCCCAGTAAATGTCTGCATTGAAGTCCAGTCAAAGCTGTTCTACTCTTCCGCTAAATCTATGAAGTTCGTCTGGGTATAGTTCTTCCTCCTTTACATATCGATCGCCCACCCACTTCCCCTGGTTCAGCTTGAACGACTTGAAAGCACCATGACTACTGAGCTGAGCAAGCGTAGACCAAATATCTGAGAGCAAGCGCGGCTGAAGAAGCTCCCAAATTTCTTTAGTTACGAAGTTGCTACGAGGTCGTATGATCAGAGTGATGTCCTCAAGGGCGCGGTTGGCATCTGCGGAAACTGTCGCAAGGATCCTCCATCCACATAACCAATCGGTGAGGAAGGAGTACATGGATAGCTTGACGGAGGCGAGGGCTTTGCACTCTGAGAGATCGATAAGCGCGGTACCGGCTGCAGCCAACGAAAGACCGATTGAGTACGTGAAAAGGTCGTGTCTATAATTAAGGGGACGTACAATCTATGTCCAGAACAACTGCCGAAAAAGTCAAACTCAGGTTGGTAAGGCTGACTTTAGTAGCGTTCAATAGCGCCTGTATTCCCGCGTAGCCGCCATCCAAGTCATGAATAGTGAGTTCTTGAAGAGTGAGAGCAGATGGTGAGGCGGCAACATGAAGGAGCAAGGATTCCGGGCTGCCGTACAGAGTGAGGTTGCGGATAGCTAGCTGCTTTGGGCTGCTGTAATCCCTCCCGGGACGCCGAAAGGAGTAGAAGCAAAAGGCCTTGACAGTTAAATCACGGACAGCCCCAAAGCAGCCCAACAGTATGCCGACATCGCTGTCGGGGATTTCCTCCTGGGAAGTCTCGATGCTGAGTTTCGATAGAGAAGGAAGAGTCCTTTCGGGGCTATCCGGGATCGGGTCAGCCACAAAGACGTTGTGTAAGGCAACTTCCTCCAGCCGAGGGCACAACGCGATAGTTGAGATGAGAAGAAGCGGGTCGTGATATTCAGATACGGGATTGAAAAGTGTGTTCAGATCGGAAGCAGTGGAACCTTGGGCTTCAAGCTGAGAGTTGGCCTTCAAATTGAGCTGCCGTACACATCTTGCAATGGCATGGTTATTCCGGAGGAAAGCGTGGAGCTTGGCTAGTGTCGGATAGTGGGACGCGCCTGGATCGACATCTTGACTGCCAACGAAGGTATAGTTGATAGCGTAAAAGAGGTGCGAACGCGTGAGAACGTGCCAGGTACGATTTACAAGAGCGCACGAGCGCAGATCGCCCATGCTATGAGGGTTTGAAGTTGAGAGAGATGCCAGAACAGCATCGACGAGCTCAGCGGGGAGCTGCATGCGATAGCAGGAGTATAAGACAAATATAATTGATAACACAAATTAGTTGTTACTCGCCTGCGGCGCACTCATCTTCCCTGCGTGCTCTTCAGGCGGATGATTTGGGGAATTTACGGTATCCAAACTGACGTCGTGAAAGGTGGCGGGCATCCCTTCAGAAAACACAAAGAGTACCTGTCTGAGTATCAATGTCAGATATGTTCCAACAAGTGAGAAGACCAGGGGTGTGGGACTTTCCTGCAAAATAGACAGGTTGAGTGAGCCTGAATTCTGATGATTCACCGCTCTCTCCAGATTCGCGGATGGCAAGGCTTGGCGCTTAGAGACAACTATTCCCTGGAATTGTCTTGTGTAGGTGCTCAAGAGCCTGCGCTTGCTTATATCCAAAAGCTGAATGCTGGATTTGAGGGATGAAGTAGCGAGCTGTCGTGGAAGGAGCCTGAGAGCGACTCGGATCTTCCGATGAGCTCGAGGACTTGGTGGCGTGAGCGCATCACGGCATGTGCCGATTTCATGCTCCGCCCACAAAACTCCTTAGGCCAGACGATCGTTGGCAGCACCTCCGAGTCAGCTCGAGCTCCGCGCTTACTTAAGCTTCGAGTCGGCAACTTCAGTAACGAATTATCTGGCAAATGTCGACAAGCTGCGACGTCCGGAATCATTATGATGTAATACCAGCCCTGTACGCATGCTAAGTGAGACTACCAAGCATGCCTACTAGTACTATGTAGTTGACACATCCACCACGGCTTTACATATTCTCCGAAAGCAGCCGCACCATATTCTCAGGCTCATCCCAATGGTACTGCATGATCAAGGTTAGAGCACGAATATGCTGTTGAGGCTACCAGCTCACGCAGTGATTTCCTTCAACCTTGACATAGGATACCTCCCGCTTACATTTTCCTTGCGGCACCCCCTTTTCCATCAGTTCTTGTAGGTGCTTCACAGTCCACACGCAGGGCCAAATGGAGCGGTCGCACCACATTATCACGAAGTCGACGTTGGGGAGGAAGACATCGGCATCAAGGAACGTATGGGTAGTATGCCGTATACGCAGGTCATCAGAGACCATCAAGACTTTGCCGAATCGAAAGACAGCAGGAGGATACGTTAGACTTAGTAGCTCTTCTTCCGATAGCCGGAGCAACGTGGGTGTAAGATCGGGAGTCGCCGAGAACTGACGAATTTCCTCTGTTGTCATGGTCTTGGGGTTAACCACGGGTGCATAGTACGATGATACCCAGCTGACAAAAGCCGAGCTTTTCTGATCAACTGGAACGTTAGGATCGCTGAACGGATCCATCGGTTCATCCACTGGGTAAATGCCAAATATAAGGCACGGCGCATCTAGATGGAGTCCTGCGTGAGACTACATTGACAAGGTAGTAAAGCTGCAATTTTATACTAACCGTACATTATCACCCTGCGCAGAAAATATCGGAGAATGAACTTTGTCTCGCTGGAGACGGTCTGCGGATCCCCAAACAGTGGTAAGAGACAGCTATTTCCCAATGACCATAGCGCAAGGACCAGACCGCCTGTAGTGTCTTTGCCCACAGTCTTGGCGACTGGGATGTTCTCGGTGGTGCAAAAGCGCGCTATGAACAGCGCTAATTCGCGGCCCAGACGTCGCATGCCTGAAGCCTCGGCCTCAACGTCTGAGTTCCCAAAATCGGACAGTTCCTCTTCGGTATACGGAGTCGAGCCGGGGTGGTCGCGGATGTTCATGCTGACGAGGCGGATTCCGTATTTCGATGCATGTTGGAGCATGGGACGAAATACAGCTGTCATAATATGAGTCAACGAGAACCAGCTGAGATCATAGTTACGCAGCATCGGCGGAGATACTCACCACTATGAACCACGAGTCCGTGAACCAAGACGATAGTGGTATAGTCCGACACACCCGGCGGAACCCCAGAATCTTCATAGTATATCTCTGTACCATTGTCGTCAATCTGGGCGGTAGGCATGTTGGAGTGGAACGCTGATATCTGAAAGAATAGGGATGGGCGAGAAGCACACGAAGAGTGGCAGAGGCAAGATGAATGAGCACACACACCCGCAGCGAACACTATTTATTGTTTGTCGTGCGCTACGTGAACCACGTGGAGGTGCACCATTAGCTTGCGCAGCTTTCTTGCCAGCGTACGTGCGGAGAACTTCCGAGAAAACATGCGAAGACGGCGATCCGCTACTGCATCCGTGATCGGAGAGCGTTCAGTCAATGAGGAATCGTCATTTAGAACATGGCTGGAGCACTGTGTAAGTTCACTGGAGTCTAGAGCATTCGCTAAGGCAATGATGACTGTGCGGACCAATGTTGGATGCGCCACCGTCAAGTGCAACAAGCTCAGCAGTCTAAAGAGGGTATTCAACGACCTAAAACCAAATAGGTCACCGCCACTTACCCACAGACACATGCTCATCGAGCGCGCGCTCTCCAGCAGGCCTTCTATGGCCGATTAGCGCATCTCCGTGGAACATCGGAAAACTATCCCCAATTGTACGTTCGTCAGGGCACGTAGCTGAGATGAATTTGTGGTAGATATTCACCAAACACGATTAGCAAGGCGCAACACGGCAAATGTACGCCAAAATACTGTGCAGGTACGCTACAGCGCGCATGGCATGGCAGGCAATTGTGCCTGGAACTCAGCAAACTCGCTGGACGTCATGAGCTAGCTATCGTAATGCAAAGTCTACCGAAAATGAATCAACAGTGCGGAAGATGGTGGCGATGATCACTTACCTTCATATTGATGCGAGAGCTTAGCATGGTCTAATTGAGTGCTGTCGAGTAGGTCGTAACGCTCAAGACGGCGCTCAACATAACGTCCCGTAAGCCCTCAGGTAAAATGATAACGCCAGACTTGGGTTGTGAACAGGTTTGAAATGAGTACCGTGGTACCTCACATGCTAGCTAAGCGCATACTGTAGCAGCTAGCTGATTCTTTGCATTTGGGTTGAAGATTTTCCACTAGTAATTTCGCCATCCGCTCTGGCTCATCCCAAAAATGCTGTATTGCATTTTAACACGCAGAAGAATTGATGAAACCGGCGGCTGTACTCACCATATATCTGGCATTCTCGACTCCCAACACTAAGGTCTTGCGTGCCGCGGTTCCCTCGGATGCCAGTCTCGAGGTAGCTTGCCCAGGAACCGTGCCTCCCATGTGCAAGGCCGAGTCGAGCGGCTGCACCAGACTCAGCGCCTCAACATCCGTAAGGAACGTGTCCATGTCCCACGTTATGTTACGGGCGTGGCGCGGCAGGATCTCTTCCGCGACGTCTAGAATTGTGGCGGAGCGACCAACTACGGAAGGTTCGACAAAAGCTTGTACCTGGCTTCTATAGGCTAAGGCGGAAGAGTGTCGGCACTAACTCCAGCGCCGCCAGGCTGACGCGGAGTGTTTCTGGTGTGAGGTCGAAGAGTGCGAGTTCATGTGCGAAGCGTGATGACACCCAATCTAGAAATGCGGGCCCTTTGCCTTCAGGAGAATAGTCGTATCACGCATGAGATACGACATCAAGCCTAGTAAGTAACTCCAGATCAGTATAGATGCTGCACACTAGACAAGACGGTTTTGTGCCCCGCACAATCTCAAAGGGCTGCCTCACGATGTTGAAAGGTTTACTTACCATACTTGGCGACCTTACCCAGATAGCCTCCCAGTATTTGTAGACTTCGTCCCTGAGTCGATAGTTAGTAGGCCGCCAAAGATCAATAGGCACTCGAATGTTCGCCATGGAGTCGCCGCATCGCAAATAACAGGCCGCTCGTAGCAGGGATAGCCTCCACCTAAGGGACGAACGGAGTGGACCATCGTGCATATGTGTGATGAAACATCCTCAAGTCACCCATGCATAGAGACGGCGATCTGAGAATGCATGAGCATCAAGCACAGTGACCAGTGAGGAGTCGAGGCACTTACACGGTACACTGGAATAGGTCGCGAATAGCAGAACCAAAGAACTTGAAAGCTGCACTGGCGACAATTATAACTACGCAGAACTGGCGACATTTGTCCCGCACACGCAGTTCTTTTTGGTCATGTTTCTTCGTAAATAGCGAGTTACGAAGGCCACAGGGTGTTAAGATGGTGGTTTGACTCTGAGCGACTCTGACGGACGCAAATTTTGCGGACTTGTAGGCGGCCATCAATTGATCCGCTTTCGGACCCCGGCGGCGGCTTAGTAGACACCGTGACCACCACGTACTCATGTACTCAATCCTCCTGTCTTCATTGAACCTCCCGCTCATAGCATTTTGCACAAAGGATGGTAGCCAATTATAAAAAGAGAAAAAGAGAGGACTACATGCCAGTTCGGGCGACAAGGTGCGGGAATGTCGGGCATGCTAGCGCTGAGACCGTGACTACTGACTGGAATTCAAGATCCACTGGCAAAGGATGGCCATTGGGACGTGCATGATTCGCATGCTGGATACTTCGAAGCTCACTAGTTAGCGAAGTGTAAAAGTGCCCCTTGCCTGGCGCTGTAGCCTTGATATGATGATTTGACGTGGTGAGTACATACGCACGGGAACATATCGGCCCTGAAAGGAATACGACTTCGGTGAACGGCCCATAGTACAAATCTCGAAGACTCCGACATTGGAACATTGCGGCTTCAAAGCAGCTCCGATAGCAGCCGAGTCATGCTCTCAGGTTTGTCCCAATGGTACTGCGTGATCCACGTCAGAGTAAACAGGCGTTTTCAAGTATGATTTGCACCCACGAAATGATTCCACTCAATCTTCACAAACGAGACCTCTCGCTTACGCTTCCCCGGATCTACTTCCTCCTGCAGAAGGGCTTGCAGGTACTTTGCAGTCCATATGCACATCCAAACAGAGCGGTTGCACCACAGAACGACGAAGTCGACGTCGGGGAGGAAGACGTCGGCGTCGAGGAAGGTGCGCCGAGTGCTCTGGACACGTATATCGTTCGAAGTCTTCAAGATGGTACCGAAGCGAGTAAGAACAGGCGGCCAAACGAGATCTTGCCGCTCTTTCGACGGAAGTTCGAGTAACGAAGGTGCAGGTTTCTGAGACGCCGTGAAGTGTGGAATGTTCTGAAGCGTCATGTCCTGCAAGGTTGGTACGGGCTCATAGAAGGTCAATACCCAGTCGATAAATGTAGGTCCTTTCTCATCGACGGGGACGTTCGGGTCTTGGTATGGATCCATTCGTCCTACCTGAGGATAACTTCCGAGTGCGAAGGATGGCGTATCTAGACACACATCGCCTTCAGATTACATCCATACCCTTGGAATATAAATTTGGGCTCACCATACATGATCACTCCTGCGCAAGTAGCTTGCGACAACAGACTTTGTCTCGGAGGTCAGAGTCTGCGAGTCTCCAAAGAGAGGTAGGAGACTGATGTTCCCCAACGACCACGGCACAAGGACGAGCCCGCCGGTTGCAGTTTCGCCGGTCGTTGTGATAACCGGAATGTCCTCCGTCGTGCAGAAACGCGCTATGAACTGCGCAACCTCTCGTCCCAGGCGACGAACCCCTGAAGCTTGGACGTCTACGTCCGGGTTTTTGAAATCCGATAGCTCTTCGTCGGTGTATGCAGTTGAGTCTGGGTGATCGCGGAGGTTCATACTAACAAGGCGAATCCCGTATTTCGATGCGTGAGGAAGCATGCGGCGAAATATGGCTACCATATGAGACCTTCCGTTAGCACCGAACAGCATATGCCATAGTACAATTTGCTGTGTTAGGCACTTACCACTATGAAAGGCGAAGCCATGGATTAAGAGTAAGGTAGTATAGTCTGCTATTCCCTCCGGAGCCCCGGAGTCTTCGTAATATATCTCGGTCCCCTTTTCGTCGATCTGAGCCGTAGGCATGTATGATAGCTGCGATATACAAAAAATCCGAGAAGTAGATGTTGAGTGCTAGAGGCCCGATGAGAGGGCATAGTGCTTGCCTGGCGCATTATATGCCAGAAAAATGTGTTCGCCAACCGTGGGTGAATAAGGCCTCACTTACCACGCTTTCCCCGCCACTGCATATGCAGCACACTTCCATTGCGACTCGATGCAAGCTACGGACCGGTAGCACTGAAGAGAGATGGAGAGCGTTCAGTCGCGGAAACCGCTCGTGCCTGGAAGATGACCGAAACCATGGGGAAAGTTCAGCGAACGATATTTACCCTGAGCTTTACTCAGCGCAACTTCTCCGCAAGCCCGTATCGCAACATGCCTGGCAGCGAGGGCGGGGTATTCGGAAGGGCTGTTATGTCATCAGAGGGAAAGTGGATTGTATGCGAAGGCACCTTCATTGCATCAAACTTAGACGCATGGGTAACGTACTTCAAACCCTCGTGCCATTTAGAAGGATCGCCGTTACTTACACACAGGTACGTCGCGATCGAGCGCGCATTCTCCAAGCATTCCCTTTAGGACTGGTCCAGACAGCTGTCTGTGCAGTGCAACGAGGCTAGACTGGCTTAAAGTTCTGCTAGTTAGGACATTCGCAAGCAAATGTATTGCCGCAATTTACGTACCAGCAGTAATATGCCGCGAGAGACAATGTATGTCTTGGCCCTGGCGAATATCTTCCACATGCACGAGAGCAGCGCTGCTGTTCATCCAACAAATCTTCGACGCGACGGTGCAGCGAGTTTCTTGACAGAAACATTGAGACGTCTCAGCCACCAGCTGTCTTGCGCCAGCCATCGAAGTCTATTGTGCACGAATCAGTAGTGCGAAGTACGAACGTCATCCTCATTGTCCTACACGCCGCTCCGCGTGCGAACTAGATATGGTTCTAGGGAACCTTATACGATTGCCTACTTCAGGCTATCATGCAGAACCTCTCATGGCAATGAATGGCTCCGGACAAATAATAGAGAACATACGACGAAGAGGGCTACGCCATAGGAAGGAACAAAGAGAATAACTTGGCTTCACGCGTTTTCTACAAGCAGCTTTACCATACTCTCCGGTTCATCCCAGTGATACTAGACTCCAGGTTAATACGTGACTAGCCCATGGGCGAAAAACTCACAAAATGATTTGCGTTCTTGACAATGAATACAGAGGTCTTGCGTGCACGCTGGCCATCCCGGAGGTTTTCCTTGAGTAGTTCATCCAGGAACCGAGCCGCCCATGCACAGAGCCAAGTCGAGCGATTGCACCACAAGTTCAGGACTTCAACATTAGGGAGGAAAAGCATCTGCGTCCAAGAACGTTCTGCGGGTGTTACGCAGCAATATCTCCTCCGCGACATCCAGTATTGCGGAGGAGCGGCCCACAACTGAGGGTTGGATGAGGGCTGCAAGCTCCTCTGAGCTTAACCGGAAGAGTGTCGGAATGACGTCCGGCGCCGCTAGACTAACGCGGAGCGTTTCCGGTGTGATGTTGCTGAGAGTGGGTATAGGTGCGAAATACGATGATACCCAGCCCATGAAGGCAGGTCCTTTACTCTCAGGCGGGATAGTCGGGTCCCGCAGGGGATATGGCAATCCCAGGTCGGGACAAACGCCGTATACAATACAAGGTGGATCTGCGCCCGACATCATGTTGAAAAAAAACACCTCACAAGGTCGACTGAGTTACCCACCGTGCATGATGACCTTACGTAGGTATCGTTCCAGTGTAGACTTTGTTTTAGAATCGACGGTGAGTGGGTCGCCAAAGATCGACAGAAACCCGATGCTAGCCATCGACCATGGCACCAACAACATACCACCCGTAGTGCAGTCTGTAGATGCCTTCATTTCCGGGATGCCATGAGTCTCGCACACATAAACCATAAACTGTGCAATTTCGCGTCCCAGGCGGCGTACGGCGAAAGCCTGAATCTCAACATCCGGATCCACGAGTTCCGCAAGCTCTTCATCGGTATACAAGGTGCTGCCAGGGTGGTCTCGCAGGTTCATTGTTACAATGCGGACGCCATATTTCGAGGCATATCGCAGCATGGGCCGGAATATCACTTGATAAGGGCGACATTAGAGTCAGGAGAAGGTGGAGTTAGGGCAACACATACCTCCATGAATGACAAGACCATGAACGAGGAGTATCGTCGTATAGTCGACGACTCCTTCGGGTGCACCGGTGTCTTCATAGAAGATTTCCGTACCCTTCTTGTCAATCAGAGCTATTGGCATTCTTCTATTACGTCACTGTTCATCTAGTCTGAATGGGCAATGTCTGAAGTTGCAGGCTGTGCTCACATACCTTCGCTTCCCGAGAGGCTGGTAGTTGAAGAGCTGCAGCACCTGTTAGAGATTAAGTACACTGTCGAGGCTAGGCACAATAGTGTTTCGGGTGCTCTGAATACATCACGGGAAGTGCGTATGTTTAGTGGCATTGATACCTCTTGTTCCGAACGCCGCACACTTAGTGAGAGCACGCCCTCTCAATCGCCCGTCAATGAGGGTCGGTAATCTGGAAGCCAGTGAGCATCAAGCACGGTAAGGATCTGGGGCGCTCACCACGTATCATCCAGAATTGGGTGGGTAACTCACACCGAAGAAGGTTACAAACTCCAAGTAACTGTGTTGAACAGCACACTGGCGTGTTCCCATCTTGTCCGATGTTCTTCTACCCGGTCTTTCAGCTCCACGCCTGACCATTAAGAAGGTTGTAGAGTAGCACATGTAACCAACTCAGGCGATGGCCACTCGCACGGCAGCCGCCTCTCGTCGAAGTTCGCACTAAAATTGTAAGGGAACAGTCCGCTTCCGACAAAACAGCGGGCATTCTGGGGAGTTTGGGCCGGCTGTACGCCGTTGCAACATCCATCGCTTGCAATTTTCAATGAGAGCAACGGTGTGAAGCTGATTACGGTGGTAGAGGTATTCGAGATGTTGCTGAGTGAAGCAAGAGTTAGAGTCAAAGGAACCTTGCTCTACCGGACCGTGGATTTCATGGGCGTTAATCATTTGATCCGCCACATCATCCGCCCCGGACCCCGACTAGACAGGACTAGACACACGGCGCGACCATCACCTCTACTCGTCCCTGCAAACCTGAAGTTCTCCTCAACAAAATGCTTAGCGCGAAGGCCAAGGGAAAGCAAAGAGCTGCCGATTCGCTTGAGCACGAAGATGAAGCCAGCGAGAAGCAAGTCAAGACCAAGCCTCTTGTGATACGTTTCACAGAGGGTATCGAAGACTTGAGTCTGCAGATAGCGGTGAAGGACGCGGTGCGGGATGTGAAGCGGAAGGTACGTGTTGCATAGCCTACTGTGTCCTGAGACAACTGCTGAGGAACTGGCAGATTAGGGAGCTCTGCCCTCAACTCAGCGAACGCCGCCTGCGGCTCATACACGCTGGTCGCTTGCTGACCGATGGGACTTACCTATTCTCGTGGCTTGAGTCGCTGGAAGAACGACAACGGCGTGCTACCTCAAGTAATGAGCAAGCTGAACAGCTGTCTCCGAGCACTCCGACCGCCACCTCTACCATCTGGGTACATTGCTCGGTAGGGCCGCGGATGGAGCCTGGAGAAGAGGAGGACACCAAGCCACAGGTGTGCACTATGTGGCTGATGTTATTCTCGTATTTAACTTTTATTTCTATTCAGAAAGCGCAACTTAAGCCTCTAAGAGGGTTTGACAGGCTTGCGACAGCAGGTTTCTCGCCGGAGGACATCGCCAATATCCGCTCACAATTCCATGCCAGCTCGTCCAGCGACTATCTTGAGCAAGAATTCTCTAATGAGGAAGATAGCGAGTGCAATCCTAGCCTTTTCCCCCCACTTCGCTAACGGATCTACGCAGTGAACGAGCATGTCCGCGCGCTTGAGGAGCAGTGGATTGACTCCATGGACAACCATGATTCGGCCTCGCTGTCTCAGACGTCTACTCGGACATTGATTCTGAAAGGCGTTGTCCTTGGTTTCTTCTTTCCTTTAACGCCGTTTTTCTTCTTCCATGAGACTAAGCCCGCAGTATTCTGGGAAGACGGATCCGAACACGACGCTGTCATCCGTTCGATATTCTCGTAAGCGCCGTACTTCATTGCATTTCATCTAAATGCTAAATATCGGCTCTAGAAAACGTATGCAGATAGGGATCCTATTTGGATTCATGATGAACCTGGTGTTCGGGCTGTGGACCTATCTACTGACTTCTCCGTGAAAAGTCCTGGAAGCACCCATAATTCAATCAGCTCTATACCTCCACCAAACTCATTGAGGATCTGACAGCCATGTACGGTACGTAATATGAGGGCGTGGATGCATCGTTTTGGGAAGCGTCTGTGGATGGTGCTTGCACGGCAGCATTCGTGTAGTTAGGATATTCAGATACACATCAATTCCGCAGACCGATATGAATTCATGATACCGCTAGTAGTTGTAATGGCTGTAAATGTGCTGTGCGTAGAGTAATTATCACGTATGTTTCTAGCAGCTGTAGCAGTACTACGCCGCCGCGGCACATACACAAGCCTGCAGGCCTGCTGCAGGTCCAAGGTCCTTAGACGCCAACTGAATACGATGGTAATCGTGTTTATGTCAGCCATCACGTCCTAAAAGGCCACGCGCAGAAATTATTGCTTGGGCTGTTCAACTCGCGTTCGAAATTTTTGGTTGCCTCCTGCCTCTCCCCTTCTCCTCTCGATACCCCCCTCTCTCTGTTTCTTCATTGTATTCAAAACACTGTAAGTCTCCGAGTGCTGGGCACTGCTGCTCATATTCGCTGACACCGACCTTTACCCCAGAGCAAGATGGATTTGCAGACATTGTCGAACCTCTTTGCCACGACCTACAACTCTGACCCCAATGTCCAGAAGAGCGGCGAGCTTCAAATCCGAAAAGTGAGTTAACGGAGTTGCAATAAAACGATCATCCTGACAGTGGCGTGCACGTTGTGTAGCTCGGCGCGCAGGAGGGTATGATTGCAGCCTTGCTGCAGATCATCGCCAACGATAACGTCGAGCTGTACGTGTAATCTGCCGCAAACCGCGTTTTTCTTCACTCAGACGATTTTCAGAGCCACTCGTCAAGCTGGCGCAGTGTATCTCAAGAACAGGGTGTATACTTCGTATTACGTCGACCCCGCCAGTCCTCGCCCCGACCAGATCCCCATTCCTGTATCTGACCGCGCTGCCCTCAAAACTTCCATTCTCCAGCTCTTGTCGGTGTCACCTTCGAGAAGTATCACCGTCCAGCTTGCAAGCACCCTCAAAAATATCGTCGCACACGATTTCCCCGAGCAGTGGCCGTCACTGTTGGACGACGTGAAGCGGCTACTCGGAAGCAGTGAGATTCGCGAGGTTGTGGCAGGCTGTTTTGCGTCTCTGGAGCTGGTCAGGGCTTTCCGGTGCGTGTGATCCCTGGACGACACCATCCCTCTACGCAGCTCATGACCCCGTCGTAGATTCCGCCAGACTGTGGATATTCTCCCTGAACTCGTCGCACAGCTCTTCCCCACCCTCGTCAACATTGCCTCTCAGCTTCTGTCCACGCCACCCGCCAATGCCAGCCAGGAAATCCCTCTCATGCTTCACCTCATTCTGAAGACGTACAAGACCAGCATCATTCTTCACCTCAGCCCCCATCAGCAAAGTGCGGAGAGTCTGGTGCCATGGGGTCGTCTCTTGTTCCAGGTCGTCAACTTGCAGATCCCGAAAGAGGCGGTACCTGAGGATGAGGACGACCGTGAACGTAGCGAGTGGTGGAAAGCAAAGAAATGGGCCTACGGCATCCTTGGTCGGCTGTTCAACCGCTTCGGGAACCCTTCGCAGCTCCCAAGCTCGATGAAGGAACACTACAGTGCTTTCGCCCAGCACTTCGTCACCACCTTCGCGCCCGAGATCTTCAAGATTTACTTGCAGCAGGTTGAGCTCGTTGTCTCTGGCCAGGCCTGGCTGTCCAAGAAGTGCCAGTACCAGATCTTCACATTCTTCACTGAATGGTGAGTACATCGTCATCTACGCGGAGTCAAATTCTCATCTGAAATTATTGGGCAGTGTGAAGCCCAAGACTACCTGGACCATGCTCAAGCCTCACTTTGAGACTTTGGTCTCGACTTACGTTTTCCCCCAGCTTTGCTTCAATGCTGCCAAGCAGGAGCAGTGGGAGTCGGACCCTATCGAGTACCTGCGCATCTCCGTCGGTGCGTGCTCAATTATCTGCCCGATAATACCACTTGACTCAAACCTCCTCCAGATGAGTTCGAGGCATTCGATACGCCCGTTTCCGCGGCCACTTCCTTCCTCCTTTCGCTCGCCAGCAATCGCACGAAAGTTGCGTTTATGCCAATTCTTGGCTTCATCAACCGCGTGTTGGGCTCGTGCGTATGTGCCATTTGCAAACTGGATATTATACTGATCCGTTTCACAGAAAGGCCGCTGCTCCCCAACGGTTCGGAGCTCTGAACATGACAGCCGCCCTGGGACACTTCATCATGCGGCATCCAGACGTAAAGAACAACATGGAACAGTTCCTGCTGCAGCATGTCCTCCCTGAGTTCACCAGCGCTGAGCCGTACATGCGTGCCATCGTCAGTGCCTATTGTATTCCAGCGCGTTACGTGATGCTGACTTTATTCGTCCTCACCCAGGCCTGCGAAGTGCTCGGAACCGTGGAGAAGTCCGGCTTGAAGTGGACGAATGACCAGGTGCGTAGCCTCGTGTCAACCTTCGCGCCCTGGATACGTTCGCTAATCAAATGCGGGGCACGTGCAGCACTTGCGATCTCACTTCACTGCCGTCGCCGCGTGTCTCGACGATCCTGAGCTGCCCGTTCGCGTACATGCTGCTCTCGCCCTCACCGAGATGGTCACCAACCATGAATCCGGTATGCCGCCGACGCCCTCTGTCACTTCCACCGTGCATTGCTGACGGCCATGAAACAGTCAAGGACGCCGTTGCGCCACAGGTTGGCAAGGTCATCCAAAGTGAGTTCAGGATGTTTCTATCCGACTGCGGGGGTCTGACGTAGATGATTCTAGCGCTCCTGAAGCTCTCAGAGGAGACCGACTTGGATATCTTGAATAGCTGTATGGAGACTATGGTCGACTGTTACCAGACTGAGTTGCTTCCCGTGGCTGCCGACCTCACGGCTCGTCTCGTACGCATCCTCCCTCACACGCGTGTTAATGGGCGCTAATTCTGCTCCTGAAGTGCGAGACCTACACGCGCCTTGCGAGGGAAAGCATTGCTGCTGAGGATACCTCCAATAAGACCGTCGAGTTGGATTCGCTTGTTGATGACAACAGTGAAGATAAGGTCTTTGCCGCTATGGGTGTTGCGAAGACTATCACCACCGTACGTGTCAGCGGTTTGGGAGCTAGTCCATTTCTAACGTGTCAGTGGACAGGTTGTCGCATCAGTCGATTCCTCGCCCGAAATTTTGGCCCAGCTCCAAGAAATTGTTATCCCTATCATCGTTCTTACCCTGGAGAACAAGTTGCTTGGTGCGTGCAAACGTGCATCGCGATGTTTTCTTGCAACACACTGACCGGAGACACTACGCAGACCTGTTCGACAACATGTATGAACTGGTTGATAGTCTGACATTCAAGCTGCGAACTATTGCTCCCAACATGTGGCCAGTCTTCGAGCTGACATACCGTCTGTTCAAATCGGATGCGGTTGACTTCCTTGATGGTGAGCTCTTGTGCAAATGTACGCGGGGACACATGTTGACCTGCAATGACAGAAATGTTGCCTTCCCTTGATAACTTCGTCTCCTTCGGCAGCGATGTCTTCAAGACCCGCTCAGACTACAGGCAAATGGCGCTCGACATCTACACTACCTCGGTGACCAGTGATCACCTCGGCGAGAACGACGCTGTAAACGGCTGCAAGCTCGCTGAATCTCTTTTCCTTAACCTCCGTGGCAACTTCGATGAGGTGAGCCTTCCGAGTTTCAAGACATTTTGAGCTTAGTCTGATGCACTCCCGTAGGGCCTGCAAACCGTCATCACCACCGCCCTCAACCTCATGGACAGCATCAACACTACCTCACTCCGCCTGGCGAATCTCGAGGTCCTCATCAACAGCGTGCTTTACAACCCGGCGGCCGCCTTGCACATCATGGAGGCCGTCCGCCCGGGCACAGCCCGTACGTTCTTCGACAAGTGGTTCGAGGCGATCAACACCGAGAATCGCCTCCCACGTGTGCACGACAAGAAGCTGAGCATCATGGCGCTGTGTGCACTGCTGGAGATGGAGCCGTCTGCTGTACCCGAAAGCGTCAGGGAGGGTTGGCCGCAGATCGTCTCTGGCGCCCTGAAGGTTTTCCAGGATCTTCCCAAGGCTGTTGAAGGTGAGTTCCCGTGCAAGATGTGGGTGAATTGATACTAATTTCCCTGGCAGCGCGCAAAGAGCTCGAGGCAGCTTTCCAGGCTGACACCGATTCAGATGGCGAATTCGATGACGGCTTGCTGAACCTCGGCGACGAAGAGGGTGTGTATCCTGCCTTTCCGGTCTATTAACACAGTCTAAACACATTGCTTACAGAGGATGTCTGGGATTCTGACTCTGCTTACATCGAGATGTTGGCGAACGAGGTACGTAGGCGCTTAGCACCTAAGCTGCTTCTTATTGACGAGTCTCGCCAGGGAGCTCGACTTCGGGAAAAATCCCAGAAGCAAGACGAGGGAGAGGATGTATCTGACTTCTCGGATGATGACACCGAGATTGACGAGGAGCTCGGCTACATCAGCCCCCTCGACACCGTAGATCCCTACTTGTCGTTCAAGCAGGCTTTGACCAGTGCGCTATGACCCTTGTATTTCTCCGATGTATTTCTGACCGTCGGTTATATTCTCAGACTTCCAGATGAAAGACGGCAGCAACTACCAACGCGCGACCACGTCGCTGACCCCAGAGCAGCAGCTGTTGCTCATGGATGTCATGCGTATCGCCGAGGAGCACTCCCCGGTTCCAAGCACCTAGGCGGTTGAACGGCTTAGCTTAGAAGATCTGAATGGCGAGTTTTCCCATTCGGCACACTGTTTCTTAGTATCGCATCGCAGTATCGTATCATCGTGTTACAGTAGGAGTGCTCTCTCACAGCTACAGTCATAGCATTTGTACCGGATCCTTTGTGTTTTGCTTCCCAATCTCGGATGCTGGAATACCAGCCCTTCTCTGTGATACTCGTCTGTCCGAGCTTGTAAAGCACCCAAATGTGCTCGGCCCCGCGTATGCCAAATCAACTGAAGTATAGCTGTGAAACGAGGACCTCGCAAATATACACGCTCTTTCAGACAGTAGACAGTCAACTTTCAGATCTTACATTTTTCGACACGCACAGCCTACATTGTACCCACTCTAAGCCGACAGCCTCTTCACGAACTTCAACAAATGAGCGTTATGCTCCTCAGCCTTCTCCCAAAACGGCGAATGCCCCACACCATCTATCCATACGTACTCATGGTTCTCCATTAGACCATCCGCGGCCTGTTTCATCTGATCGACGTGCACAAACTTATCCTGCTTGCCCACAATGAAGAGCACGGGCAGCTGTCTGATTTCCTTCTTCCACTTCGCATCGTCCTGCTTCCGAGTGAGCAATCGGGTACGGACGATCGGCGGGGACATCAGCAGCTCGCCAAACCGCTTTGTCTTCTCCTCGTACGAGAGGGTCGTCTCGCCGTTGTAGACGCATCCGCAGATGAGCTCGAGCGCGGCCTTCAGCAGGACTTCGGCTTCGGTCGAGAGGACCTGTGGCGTGATGGTCTTCGTCCAGTCTGTGGCGTGCTCCCAATGAATTTCGCGAGTCGTGACCGGGGCGCCGGTGAAGATGGCGCCAGCGATGAAGTCCGCCCCATAGGCGTTGAAGATATCAATGAGGATGACGCCTAGACATGTTCAGTTAGCGCGGCTCGAGAACCCTTTTCTTCACTGCGGACTTACTACCGAGGCTCCTACACGATATGGAGAAGCACATGAGCGACATATCAATAATTGCGAATAGCCACACACACCATCCCATGACGAAAGGCTTCTTCGCGCCCAAAGCCTCGCAGACGGCGCGGAAGTCTTCTGCAAAACGAATAGACTCGTATGCCTCCTCCGCCTCCGGCTTGTCGCTCCTTCCGACACCCCGCCAGTCGTAACGGATGAGGTGCAGATTCTTCAGGAGCGTGTTGTCTTCGAACTGCTTCTGGAAGCATGACGCCGTGGCACCGAATCCGTGTACGCATATTAAGGCTGGCTTGGAGCGGTCACCTGCGGACTGGGCCCATATCTTGGTACCGTCGGCAGAGACGACGAGCTGGGATTGAGTCTGCATTATAGTAGGTTTTTTGTGAGGTGGTGAATGGACGGGAGGAGAGGGTGACCGCGGATGCCCCTTGAAATACACCGTTAATAACATGCGCTTGACAAACCAAAACCGCTCGTCTCGTAATTGTTACGCGTGGCATATTGGAATTTCCAACCTCGCTAATGTGCTTTACGGGCGCTGAAACGTGACCGGATGTGTACGCTTATGCCCGGAGACCCTCGCACCCGCGTTGCCATGTAAGCAGTCCTTCGCCGATTCGGTGATCACAACTAGTCCGAGAGACGTGGTCAGCACTCCCGAAAGCACAGGTGCACAGAAACTCACTAAAGCAAAGAGAACATGGCCGGAGCTAGGAGCATCGGTGAATTACAGCGCAGCATCCTCTGTTCTTTCGTCTGACTCTTCCTCGGATGCGGAAATGCAAAGTATGTGTAGGACACAGTAGTTTTGTTACAAGTTGGAACGACTACGTTGTCTAAGCATGCCACGCTCGGACGCTCTTATGAGGATGCCCTGCATCATAGCTCAGTCAATATCCTCCTTTAACAATGAATAACGTACCAGCTGCTTCGACACAAATCTTGAATGGAAAAAGTCGCCGCCGGCGAACCACAGCTGGTGTACAATAAGCGACCTCGGTCAGGTACGAAGGAATACACGCTTACCGCCGGGTGTCCGGTGGGGCGGTAGCTACCCCTTAACTCCCCTTCGTCATCAAGCCCATGTATTTCGCTAGCGGCTTGTATGAGATCCGCGCCGAATATGCTTTTCAGTGATTCGCGCATGTTATGATAACCCGTGCTGCAAAGCGGCCTGTCAGCACGATGTGCCTGCGTTGAATATCCTGGACTCACGCTAAAATCACAACGTCTGCGCGTAGCTCGGACCCGTCCTCGAATATGAGTGTTGTCGGCGAAAAGCCCACTGGCTGGAAACCATGTTTGATCTGTATTTGACCGGCCTCAATCATGTCGGCGCCACCCTTGTCCTGCCCTTCACACTCTTTAGGTTTACGTCAGGACCGAAAAATCAGAGGCTTACAGAAACCTAAGGTACGACGAGTAAGAACGACATCAAGTATAGGGTAAAGGGCTACGGACCTCCAAGCCGTTCGTATACCAGAAGGAGCTGACCTTCACCCTCGGGGCCTAGCGTCAACTGCAGGCCTCCCTTTCGTAACTTATCATGAAGTTCCTTCTCCTCCGCCCACTGCTCAGCCTGGTGCGTTACGTACTGTTGCTTGAGAAAGCCCAACGGTGTGGAAGCAAACCTCAAATCACTAGCCTCGACAGGAACGCCAGGACGCCATACTTCGGCCAACCGGCGACCGACGTTGGACTTGGACACCACGCATGTCGACGAGCGCTGGACCATAGTTACGGACTCCGCTCTCGCTTGGACGAGGTCCTGGCAGATGTCAATTGAGCTATTCCCAGCGCCAATCACCACCACATGTTTCCCAGAGAATGGTTTGGCGTCCATGTACTCAGTCGAGTGTAGGATGGTCCCTGCGAACTGGTCCTGGGATTTGAAGACAGGCTTGTACGGCTCACCGAGGACACCCGTGGCCATGACGATATGCTCTGGACGCAATGTTACAGAACGACCGTCCCGCTCAATGGTGACATCCCAAACCTTGGCTGCAGGATCGTAGACAGGACGGCCAGCGATGCTTGATCTCGTCCAATAGACGAGATGTTGGTCAACGGCATAAGCTTCCAGCCAGTCCGCGAGCTCATCACGTGCGGTGTAAACCGGCCAGTCTGAAGGGAATGGTTGATACAGCACTGGATGGTAACAACGGTGAGTAAAGCTCGCGAAGATGTATTGAGACTCACGTTGGTGTTGCTCTTTGATGGTATGCAAAACCAGACTGGCGTACCGCTTCCTCCAGTTGTCCCCGATTCGCGCGTTGCGTTCAATCAACAGAGCGCGTATGCCCATCCGCTTGAACCGGGCGGCTACTTGCAGGCCGTTCTGACCGCCTCCCACTATAAAAGTGCATCAGAACGAAATTACAATTGAGCTCAAACACACTTTTATCAGTGCGTGGCATGGTACTGACCAATCAAAACAGTTGGATTAGCCTCCGTCTGAGCCTTGAGTTCTGCTTGAAGATCGCTCCAGGTCCGACCGTGAGTCTGCGCTTCTGAGTCCGGGCTACAAAGTGGCTCCTCGGACCCTTTAAGGTCGACAACGATCATACACCCCGTGAGTGCCTTCCATCCGTCGTCCGAGGACACCAACCTCGCCAGCCCTTTCCCCCAAGCCAAAGCTGTCTCGTATTTGAAGCAGACTTCGACAGTAGAATTCAAAGCGGATGGGTTGTTGACGTAGCGTGGAGTAAGGTATGGGTCTTCATCGAGTTGGACATCGACGATTTTTGTGAAGGGAAGGTGGCTGTTGAGGTACGCTTCGATTTTATCCCTGCCATGTAGTGTGCGATGATCCCATGTGAAGGTCAACGAGTCGCGGAGCCAGCCTTCGGGCCTGAATGCCTGAGCGACGGCTCGGGCGTCGGAGGCGTAAAGAGCGTTTCTGAATGTACCTAGCCACGCCAAGGATATCTCTGTGGGGCGGTCGTGCTGAGCCATGGCGTGAATGGGAGAGGAGTACAGATTGACTTACCCGCTCTTCGCACCGGCTTTATGAGTGAATTGACGGGGAGGCTCAGTATCCAAAGCGAAACCACCGGGTCGGGCGAGAGGCTGCACCCTGGGTACCGGATTTGCTGGTGCTATCGTGGGAGCTGCGTGCAAAACCCACTTCACGATTGCGGTGGAGATGACCAACCCAATCACCTGTACCGTCTATTAGGAACATAGAACTTTCCTGCCGCCACGGAGAAGAACCCACCTTGTCGCCACAATGATGGTGAAATTGCTCAGCCAGATGTGTCCGATTTTCCGGGTCCTACGGGTACAAGTCGGAAACGCAAGGCGCTTTCGTTGCCCGTCAGTCTGCTGGATTGTAATACATAGAAGTTTGCGAGGCGGGTAGGCTCGAACAGAGTTCAAGCTCAAGTAGAAACTCGCCGTGCTCCACCTGGCAGAAGTGTGCCCGGGTGATGTAAGATTTTCTGCTTCGGTATAGGAATCCGGAGTGTAGTGTGGGGCATTATACAATGGGGACGGACGGGCTTACGACCGAAGCAAAGTGGAAGCAGCTAGAACTTCGGGGTTCAAATAAATCAGCATATGAAGGCACGCGGCCAGGTCTCGATACTCACCTGTTACTCCAAGCCTCCGTAAAGGCATCCCGCGTACCATTAACAAGATCAAACGTCCAATGACTACCAAGCCCAACTAAACTCTCATCAACTGACGGGTCTCAGCGCGGGAAACGGCATCTATTGTCGGGTCTCCGGAAACCGGACAAGTCTAGACTTTGAACGGCCTGACAAAGGCGCACAAGCATGCGTACAGCGAGTATGCTAGTAGACTGAAGAGTCGCCAAGGTATCTGCTTGAAGGACGGCACGTAGGATACCGACGGTCGATGATCGAGTTGTCCAGTTGGGACTGCTTCATTTACTTCAAACCTGCCGCTGACTTTCTTGATGTCTTACTACTTTCCACAAAAAGCACTCGTTGCTTGACTAGGGAAATGCTCTCAATAAGATCAACTCGAAGTGAAGGCAGAGACTTACCCTTCGGGTCATACTTCACAGCGGCAAGACTCGGTCCATTACGCAGCCTCTGAGTAGTGTAAAAGAATCCAGTCTGTGCGGTGGAAATTAAACGGACAATGAGAGTCCTACAAATAAGCTTGTTTGTTAGACGCAAGACAAGGATATGAGGGACAGGCAGGCGTACCGGCCCTTGGTCTTCGCAGCCATCGTCGTGGTCGCTCTCAAACACACCAGTCACATTCAGAGAGTGACGGCTATCGTGACGTTACTTACCATTCATGGATTATGTGACACCGCTGTGACTAAACGGTCTAGGACGCGTTGTGTGACTTGCCCAGGTCTTTCTCCTCTCACAACCTGCGCATGTTTCCTCTACGCAGAATTTCGGCCATCCGCGATAGCATTGTGGTATATATATTATTTGGAACGCGAACATGCCTCCGGGTACCCCCCTACAACTCTTTTGTGCGGCCGTACGCCATCCGTGTCGACGAATTTTCGGATTCTGCAAGTCTCAAGACCATTCCCTTCTCCACTTCCTATCGCACACGCACACGGACCACATCCAAGGGCTATCTGCGAAGTCTTTTGCCCACACCGTATACTGCTCACAAGACGCGAAAGAAATGCTGCTGAGACATGAAGTGTACACAGAGCGACATTTGAGGGAAGTGGAGGTCCGAGCTGAGAATGTGCGAACTTTTCGACACCTCAAAGTCAACCACTTAACGCTTGACGATGGAACGGTGTTTTACAACGGAACAAGGGATTTGCTTGTGAGTCAAGCTACTCAACATTGACCTCCTTGAAGTCGGATGTGGCGCGTCGCTGTAGCTCAACACTGATCAGGGGTCGTTTCACGTTTAACTGACACATCTACCAGAAACCGCTGCCCTTAAACACACCCACTCGATGTGAATTGTATAACGACAGTTATGTAACAGTCACACTCATTGACGCCAATCATTGCCCCGGGGCAGTCATGTATGTGGTTTGCCAATGAAGCTGGTGTTTTTCTAACTGCTTGCAATATCAGGTTCCTAATTGAAGGGCCACTCGGCACAGTTCTTCATACCGGGGACTTCCGCGCGGAGCCCTGGTTTCTTCAATCTCTGAAGAAGAATCCATTCCTCGAAAGATACATCGCAGTGCTCGACACGGACCTATCACCCCATAGAAGAACCGACATCATTGGAAACAGTCTTGAATATATATATCTGGATACAGCTTGCCTGCTGAGCACCATAGCGGTACCTACGAAGGTGAGTGTCAACATGTGGCCCTCGAACTAAAACTTATCAGAGCTAGGACGAAGCAACTGCAGGCCTGGTCTCATTAATGAAGTTGTACCCCCAACAACCCGATTTTTCATCAATGGCTGGACGTGGGGCTACGAGGACATCTACAAGGCCGTCGCGCGTACATTCCAGACTAAGGTAAGCGCGCATATATGCTCCCATGTGGCATATACAATGTCCTTACGCCTCCGTAGATCCACTTCGACCGGTACAAGCATTTAGTCTATTCACATCTTACCAGGGAGCCACTTTTACGCTCCATTATTACCGACGATCCATTCGCGTCCAGATTCCACGCATGCGAACGCTTCGACCGGTGCAGCGAGGTCAAAGTCGAGGGACGTGCTTCGCACACACCAGCTGGCAATCATGTCGTCTATGTGAACCCGGTCACGATGGGCAGTGTCGCATGGACCGCGTATGTGCGAGAAACCAGGGATCAACTTCAAAAGGAAGAAGTCGTGAATAACTTGGTGTGTACACTTCAGATTCACTCGTCTCCCTACTGACACCATACGACCATAGCTCGTTGCATTATCAAGGCATTCGCCGCTTCCGGAACTCCGATCATTCGTGTCGCTGTTCAAGCCTAAGCGTGTGATACCGAATACATTGGACCCTCAGCTGAGCGGTCTGGATTGGGCAGCTATTCCCAGCATGTTTGCCGACTGTCTATCTGCGGATATTGATGTCGTTCGGGAGGAGGTACGAGAGGCGACAGGGACAGAACTCGGTTCAGATTGGGCGGCGATACCGTCGACTTTAACTCTCGAGGACGGGGTCGATGTGGCTTTGGCAAACCTTGAAGGTGACGGAGCGCTCGAGGTTGCAGAGCAGTGGGCAGATAATGGGAAGATGAGGCGCAAGCTGGAGACGCTCGTCACGCATCTGGATGGACCAGGGCTGGACGCAGCTGAGCGTATCCTGAGGGCTGGGCCGCCGGAAGACGCGTCCTCGGAAACCCAAGGGGACGTATGGAGCGAGGCTCAAGCCAGCAAGGTGGCGGTCGTGTCCCAACCGAAGCATGCATTCCAAGGCCGGGCGTCCCTATCAGACACCGAACGGGCCATGGCGCGAATACGGACCGAAGTCCGGAAGCCTGCCGCGTTACGTCGACCGGACAGCGACGAAGAGACTGAAGATGAAGACGCGGAGGAAGCCCGTGCTCGGACCATGCATTATCTGTTCGCCCCATCGTCACAACCCCTGGAACCTACGGCCGCCTCGTCTTCTCCTTTCCGGTCGCCTATCCGAGAAGCCACGAATGCCGACGGAGCAACCATCGCTCCTGTAAAAGGGATGCCGCTCGTTCTACCCCCTCTAACCTTACCAGAAACACCGCCACCCACCCTCGTCGGAGAGAAGGCGCGACAAGTAGAGACTCCTGGAACTGAAAATTATGCTGCCCCTCGGACACCGCAGAAGGCGAAGCATCATTCACTTCGTTCCCCCTTCCAATTACATTCGCCCGCTCCGAGCACTCGGAAGCGATACCGTTCGGGCCAGGACAAACCTCAACAGCAAGCAGAAACATCTTCCCAAGGCAGCATCCGGTGTCTCGATCTGCGAAGCATGAGAAAACGAATCAAGGTCTCACCAGGCGCTACCCAAGATTTGTCGATCAATGAGCCTGCTGCCAAGCGCAAGCGAAAGATGCTGGACGGCGCAAGTTTGCTTTCCACGGAAGATGTGCGCGAGAAGTCATGTGTGCCTCAAGACGAAGCAGACGAAGAGTCAAGAGAGTTGCAAGTGCTCAAAAGAACAGACACTCAAGTAGTTTCACAGAGTGTATCGGTTCGTATGGATACGCCGAGCCTTTCGATGCGAATAAACCAGTCAAGAGGACAGCCGAGCGTGAGCATTATACGGGCGAACATCACCAGGGCGCTGAGCATCACCCATCCAGAGAAACTTCAGAAAGCCGCGTTAGAGAAGCTGGAACGGCGCCGCCGAAGCTCCCTGTCCCGCCCCGCAAGAGGTCCAAGTCACCCACGCTGGCCGCCAAACCGGTGGGCACCCAACCGCTTGCTCAGGAGCCGTCGTTTTCGGAGAGCCAAGTCAGTCTCGACCTCGACCTCGATCTGGAGCGAACTAGGGAGCTGGTTGTTCAGTTCCAAGATGGCCTTGCGTCGGGCGTGAGGCCAGGACTGGTGATACCGTACTTGGATTGTGTGGGTAGCCAGACAGACAGCGAAGTCGGTGATGCTAGCGAAGAAATTGTGTCGGACAGTCAGGAAGGCTGGTAAGCCGTATGTTATGTTCAGGCTCAGTACATGTGGCATTATCATTATTCAATAATTTATGCACCTGACTCGATGCTGTGAACATGTTGTGGCGAAATGTGAGCTTTGTGGCGGTAGCTTACGTCATCGAGCGTTTGTACGGGTCGCTTGACTCCGGCTGCAGACTTTGGTTGAATGCAAGCCACCACCTTGCACGGATGATATATAGTAAATACAGCAGATTGTCACGAAAAAGCGTGTATCTAACAGATCATTTTATAGGACCTCATGTTCATAATCAAGTCTACACGAATATTCAAAATAACACTACTAGTAAGTGGTCCGATTTGAGTTTGCACGCGGTTACTACGACTAACACTTGTTCAGAGGCTTCCCCCTCGCCTCGGCGAGTGCAACCAAAATTCTAACTACTCGCATTGCCGGAAGAATCGACTCAGTTCTGTGAACGTTAGAGACTTGCGGACCTCGCAATCGAGTCGCCTACGTCCAGCTTGTCTGCAATCCAGCCCAAACAAATTTACGCCTTCCCAACCAGCTCCTCCTGAGGGCGATAGAAGGCTACTTCGTCTATGTGATGATTTGAAACATGTTCGGTTCTCGTTTCTCTACGCAGCTCTAGCTTTCTCGCCCTCCTCTGAGGCGCCTTCAGGTTGGTTGGCGTTGGGGGTATTCATCGGCTTACCCGCTGTACTCTGGACCTATAAGGTGAGCTCCTAATTTTTGGCGATAGACTCTGGTCTATAATATAACTCTTAGTGCGTCATGATGGTTCTCTTCCAAAGGAAGATTATTTACATGGGTAGGTACGTTCTCTGAATAAAGCGTTTAAACTGTAGCATAACTCAGCCTTCATCAGGGTATGTGCCTCTAGGGGCTCGCGACGAGAAACTAAAAGACATGCGCATACCCATGGGTATTTCTTGCGAGGAAGTTGAGATCACGAGCTCAAGGGGCGCGAAGCTGTATGGGATTATCACTCGCCGCTCGGATCCGGTGCTTATGCAGAAGGAACCCCAAACGATTCTGCTTTATCTGCAAGGTACGATAGCCGCATCCATACTACCTTTTTGACATTAATTGAACCTCAGGAAATGCCGGGACACCCCTCGGCAGAATCCCCGTCTTTGAGAGATTTTTGCTGGGGATCCGGTTGCCAGGTAGTGCTACATCATCGGACGCGCTCAGCCACACCGCCATCCTAGCCTTTGCTCCTCGATCCTTTTGGAAGTCAACTCCTCGACGGCCGACGGAGCAAGGAATAATCTCAGATTACCAGCACGCGCTGGACTACGCTTGTGAGCGTTTCCCTCCTCGACAATCGTCATATACGGCCACTCTTTAGGCGGCGCGGCTGCGACGTGTCTTGCAGCTCATCTAGAAGACAGAGATCAGTACGCCAATGTCAAAGGGCTGGTTCTGGAGAATCCGTTTGCCTCGATCCCAGCCATGGTGAAAGCGCTGTACCCGCAGCGCTGGCTCCCATATCATTACCTCGGTGGTTTCGCATTCGACAGATGGGATGCTGTGGGTGCGATGCAGCGGGCGCAGACCGAGGACACGTCTTTGCTGAAGCGGCTCTCCCAATCGATGCTCGTCATCCTGAGCAAGAAGGACGAGATTGTGCCAAATGAACAGGGACTGGCGATATTCAAAGCGGCTTCCGAGTCACAGGGGCGTCAGTCAGCTCCAGAGGCTGGTGGAGCGCGGCTGCTTGTCATTTCTGCTGCGCTGCACGAAAATGCATGGACGGCAAGGGGTGGAGGAACGAGGTAGAGACGTACGTGCGGCTTCTCAATATCAATCGCAAGGGCTAGGCACGAATGAGATATTCTTATGGAAGATTTTGGGCGCACATGTCCGCGTGTGGGATAGCACGTTGGCGTCGTATATGGGTGGGTGAAAGATCGTAGAACACCTAAGGTGATACTTATTCCCTAAGGAATGAGGTACTTCTAACTGCAATGCTGCATCGCCGCGTACGACGCAGCGTTACTCAGTCATGAACCTTACGTCAGTCCCATCTGTCACAAGGCCATAACACTGGCTGCACAGCCAAACCAGCGCCACAAAACCTTCACATCGACCCTGACCAACTTCGTGGCGCGTAGCATGGTCGAAGTTACCTTTGGCGAGACGGGCAACATTCCGTTATTCCCGATACCTTTAGGTTGAGGGTCTTACCGTACGATAGTTGATTAGGGCCCCCGCGATCTTTGCAAGATCTGGCAAACAACGTGGCATTTCGCGTGGCCCACACGTGGCTCCTTCGTTATTGTTCAGTTCCTTGCGGCAAAGTTGCGAGAACGTATCTGAAATGGTGAATCTCCCGGAGATTTGGGAGATCCGGGAGATCCGGGGAGAGGCGGGGAAATTGGCGTTTAAGCGGCTGTCACGCGTCGGGAAGTCATTTTGATCCGACATTCCGAAAGTGGAAGGCCAGCCGCTCCAGTGCAAGTGCCGCCACTGCCTCATCCCGACTGAGCAGCCCAGTAATTGAGGCCAAAGTGGTATTATTTTACGTGTGGCGGAGTCTAAAAGCTTTTTACTTGTTTATAACAGTAAGAAAACTCAATAGAAAGCGCATAATCCTGCTGGCATGGGCCGGCGCCTGGGCGCTAATACCGACGCATTTCCCTTTAGGGCAATCCCGACGTCGAAATTGTATGAGGGGCAGCTTATGCATAGTGTGGTCATTTTCTCGCATTTTACAGCATATCTCTCTCATAGAACATTCTGATATGTTATTACAGCTATTGCTATCAATCAACCATACCGGTGCAGGCATGTAGCCCTCTAGCCACTGGCGCCGGCGGCCCGTACTGGCTCCATTTCGGGAAGGTGTGACCTCCGTGTCACAGCGGCAGTTACTGAAGTTGGAAATCTCCCTGTCTCCCAGAGATTCACCAATTCAGATACTTTCTGAAAGTTGCGCGCCATCTTCATCGCGTCTCATTCCTCTTCTTACTACGCCTGCTACGCCTTCAAGTTATGCTATGCATCTGCGAGGCCACTGCTCATGGGCCATGATTAATCTGTTCTCTCTGAGGATTTCAATCAGGAAGTTTAGTCCATGAGGCAGGGCTACTGGTGCTCTAGAGCTGTGCATTGTTATCCTAGATGGCGTGGACTTATTGGCGGTATCGGGCCCTGCTGCATGAAATGCGGCCTTATAATTTTATTTAAAACTCATACCGCTACAACTCGTCGTCATCTCATCATACCGCACCCTTACCCCGCCAGGGATTTCTGCCGGCCAACAAGAACAGCATGCATTTCAGCGCAGCAGTGCAGCGAAAGAAACGCTGCCAGGGTTCATAATTTATGGGGAACGCTGCTCAAGGAAAGCGAACGTACAGAATTCGTGTGTCATTTGCTAACGAGGCTTGTCATTGTGTAGGGTATACTGTACACTTGGGCTGTGGCCGAGTCAGCCCTTGTCCTCGTAGCTACCTTCCCAGTCCTCTCGAGGATCATTCCCGAGCCACTCGCAGGCTCTACGTTGCTCGCGGGCCAACGTCTTAGTCTCACAATGCCATTCGTCGTCGGCCAGTTCCTCATGTGCGCAGGCTGCGCCATCCGAGTCGCGTGCTACCGCCGGCTGGGCGCACACTTCACCTTCGAGCTGTCGCTTCGCGACGAGCACAAGCTCATCACGACCGGGCCCTACTCCATCGTACGCCACCCGGCGTATACGGGCTCGCTGCTCTTCATTGCCGGCACCTATATCGCTGTGCGGGACCGAGGCTCGCTACTCGCCGCCTTAGGATTATGGGAGACCTCCTGGGGCAAGGCCATGCGGTTCGGGCTGACCGTCATGGCCGCCTTAGGCACATTTTCTTTCGTCGATAGAACTCGTGTAGAGGACGAGGCTCTCAAGCGGCGGTTCGGACAGCAGTGGAGAGATTGGTCTCGCAGGACACGGTATAAGCTGATCCCACTCGTGTATTGACATTGATTCGTGGAAAGGCATATATGTCACACATGCGGTCAAAACGATGCAGTGTGAGACCAGCGACGAGCAAAAAGACTAAGATAACACATGAGTATACGTACAAAAATACAACACGTAGCACAAAACATGTCCGACGCAAAAACCCAAGCGAGGATGTCAGCTAGCGTGCAGCACCCTCCACTCATCCGGCCTGGCTTCCTTGCAATACACCCATAGCCCATTGGCGGTCCCCGATAAGCCTGGTGGCGAAAAACTCTCCCAGAGTGTCATGTAAATTCTTCGCGATCGCGGCGTCTCCTTCGTCGTATTGATCGAGGGGAATTGGTGGCCGCGAGGGACTGCTGAGTACCTGCAACGCAGCCTGGAAGTTCGGCGTGAGTATGAATAAAACGTGGACGCTTCAAATGACCAACCATGACGGAATCCACTAGCGCGACCTGCTCTTGATCATCCATTCCATATGCACACTCTGTCCCAATTACCTTGGCTCCTCCACCCTCGATAACACCCTTCCGGATTGCCTCCTTCCCAATGCCCATCAGACCCCTTACAGCGCCCTCTCTGGTACCTTTGCTCTTTCCTTTGCCTATCAGAGCAAGTAAAAGGGTCTTCACGATCCGCGGGGATAACGAAGGATACGTCGTGGAATGTTGGGTCAGAAGGTGAGAGAGCGTCTGAGCCGCTACCGTACGCAGATGTGTTGAATTTTCAGGCGGTAGCGAAGAATTTAACAGCGTTGATAAGATAGGTGGTAGTAGTTGATGCAGCTGAGATGACAAAGTTGAGGGTGTTCCACTTCGATGGAGAGCGAGAACGTAAACTCACATATGGCTCAACGAACAACGTCGAGTTGTCCAAAATAGCACCGATAACATCCATCAGCACGCCGAGTACCTTTCCATCGCTGTCCGTCTGCGATCCGGATTTCAAGGCAGTGACAACACCCTCCGCCACCCAGCGCACGAGGTACGGCAACAAGGCCTGCAGACCAGCATCGTGCCGCAAACTTGCAAGCGCAGCGGTGCGTTTCGTGTTGTCATTCGGTGGGAGTAACGCAGTGGTAAGGCGAGTATAGTACAGTTGCAGTTCGCGTGACAGCACTTGCTTGACGAGCTGCTGCTGCTGTGTCTGCTGTTGGATCGGCCGGTTCATGACGGCGTGTATGGGCGACGGCCGATCTGAGGAAGGCGGCGTGGGTGGAAATACGGAGTTAATGGTTGTGCCTGCCTTACCGGCCCCGTTGACTCCTGCAGCCTCGGTGTCGTGTTCCTTAGGTATAGCCGGCGGGTTTTCGGGAATGAGAGGTTGAACGCCTTCCACAGCAAGCCAGTGCGCAGTCCACCTGACGCCTTTTGGTACGGTTATCTTCTCCTCCCGAATGACACGGTCAAAGTCAATTTCCTCATCTTCCACGAAGTAAATCGCGCTGGATGATTGGCTTTGTGGGTAAGGGCCTGCACGGCGGAATGTTGGTGGGTTGTGGGGGTAATGACCGTAAAGTGGTTCAATGTTGAGTACGCGTAATGCTTGGTCTATGTCGGATGTAGTCATAGTCGTCCGTCTGGCGTGGCGCATGAACCGAGCTGCTTCCTGCAGGAGCCAACCTCACTCGAGACTTCCCATGCTGCAACTGACAGCTACGCACCTCTACGACCTGATGTATCCGATACTCAACATCACTCGCCAGCGCAGATGTAATCGCATCAGACAGGGCTGGTATATTCAACGATTCTGCAACATCCTGGTCACCATATGTAATGCAACCACACGAAGGGTCGCCACAGGTCTTACACGAATGGATTCGGCCTTGTAAACTCCTGTGGTTTGTGCCACGGGAAGCCTCGTCTTCTGTTTGCTCGCCATGGTCTGGAAGATGCGATGGTATGGGTGTCTAGAGTACAGTATCGGCCTGTGCAGGGGTCGCTGGAAGAGGCCCGGGAACTGCTCGCGGTCGGTATTTGAGCAAGGAATTATGAGGTTAGGGTTGAATAACGGAAATTGCCGGTTTAATCACCACGTGGCCGCCACGAGGATGCTGTGATCCGTTCTCCGTGGACAGTTCCCCAGCTTGACCTTCAAGTGACCTTTCATCAACCTTTTATTACTGCAGCCTTATCCTTACTGCTTGGAGCAAAGACTCGTCAAATCTGGATGAAGTATGGGTATCTTTCCCCGAATCGTGACAAAGTCAATCACTCAAATCCCTGGAGGACCTACCTTGAATTCTCCGCGGACTGATGTTCCCGTGAGAGAGCGCGACAGGACGGACAATGGTCCCCGAATCGATAGCTTAGACGTACGGGTACGAGGGCTGGGGGTATATATGGGCTCAGGATGCGAGCCCCGTCGGCCTCTCAGCCAGCAAGGTGGAACCGCAAGGTGCGTTATACTATTTCACTCGCATGTCATTCGTATTTTATCGGTGTGCAGGTGCTCCTTACTCCCCGCGGCTCAAAGTCATGAGCTCATCGACCGATAAATGGTCTATCTCTCCTACGATGGCTTTAGGTGCCATGCGGCTCCCTGTAGAAGTTGAAGAAGCATGCATTGACTGTCTGCAAGACGATCAGACCGCGCTCTACTCGTGCGCGCAAGTCTGTCGTGCATGGCTGCCTCGAAGCTACAGCCACCGCTTCCGCACGCTATACTACGGAGTTACCGTACCCGAGGACCCTCTGGCTTTCCATCCGCCGGCTAGGAACATTATTCAGCTACATGATTATCTCCAGGAGAGGCCTCGGATAGCTTCCTATGTACGGGCGCTTCACATTCAGGCTCGACGGGATCGACTGCAATTGAACTTCCTTCGACAGCTGCTCTCGTTCCTTCCGCATCTTATCGTCCTCGAGCTCAACGCAGTCGTCTTAAACACTATGACCGCTGCCTTAGCCTCTCCCCTGCGACCCTTAGCGCCCCTGAAAATGCGGCGTGTCGTTCTCCGCCTTCCCGCATGAACTCCACGGTTAAAACTGAAGCACAGCTAGACGAGATTCTGGAACTCTTCAACGAAGTCGACGACATGCGCATCAGCCTTCAGTGCAAGCATCCTAGAGAGGAGGTCCGCCGCCGTGCACCCCGCAGAGCCGCAGACAAGCTGTTGCGCGTATCCCGTCTGACGCTGGATGGCAGATACCCGCGGATGGCCGCCACGGCCTTGGACCAGTTGCGTTCGGCGTTGGAGCCCACTTCTCTTCGTGAGCTGCACTGCCCAATCTTCGTGCAGGAAGGCGACCCGACGCCGCTGGGCCTGTTCCTCCATCACGTGTCTCCCGGGCTTGTCGCGCTGTCGAGCACGAACGCCGCCACGGGCGATGCAGGGTCCGCACAACCCTCTCTTTTCTGCGCGAACCTCTCTACCCTGCGCCTGGTGGCCTCGATACCCATCGCGCCGCCGAGACCTGACGGACCGTTCCGCTTCCGAGGCTGGCAAGCATGCTGCCAGGTCGTCGAGTCTGTCCCACCGTGCACATCTCAGGTGGTCTTTGTCCTCGACGCCCATGATGTCGGCATCGAGTCGCCCGTCTCGCCCCAGATCCATGCCAGGGAAGTGCTTGTGGCCCTCCAAGCTCTCGACTGGACCGCCGTCGACCGCTTTCTCCGATCTGCGGGCGAAGTTGGGCATGCGCGGAAAGTGGACGCGTACATCGTGGATAGGGGATTTGGGCAAGAGGACATGTTCTTGATTGTTGCGAGGCAGATGGTAGAAACGAAGCTCCGGGAGCACGTCCGGCAGTTCTTGTATATCGGACTCGTGGATCCGCTGGCGGTATCGCCTGAAGTTTGAAGGAGTTGCTTTTTGTATTAACGGACTTTGAACCCTCGGTAGGACCTGCGGACCTTATAGAGTAATTCTTCACGGACGTTTACTTACTGTACCATACCAATCAAGACCTGAAATCGCCAGCCAAGACCTGCCTGAGAATCTTGTAACAGTAGCAAGTACCTGAATGCACAGGGTTTTTCCTTCGCCGTCAAGACGGTGTTTGATGTATGAACAAACTGCCAGTACTGCTCTCAATAAATTCAATGCTACCCAGGCGAATAGCTGGAAAGGAAGGATCCCCAATGGGCCCGTTGTGATTATACATCCCAAGATAATATACGGTACATAGCGTAAATTGCAAGATCCAAACCAAACGTCTATCACAAAGCAAACCCAGTGCTTGCTGCATCGCTGTCCTGACTCCGCCGTGACTGTGCGTCCGAATTCAAATGGGAGTGCTCTGCCGCTGAAGGCACCACCGTCTCGGGGCCCTTGGTCGCTGCGGTTTGCAGATGGTCTAAATTCCGCGGTTGCAGTTCGTCAGCGCCCAGCTCCTCTGGCGTCGGCACTGCAGACACGCCCGACCGCACGGACGCCATGGACGGCGCAGGCGACGACTGACGCGGCGGGGTCTGCGGTTTAACAGCGGGCGCGGACAACCTGCTGGCCTTCTGCGCGAAGAACGACCCGATGCCCGAGCCCCATGAACTGACAGACGGAGCTGGCAAAGGAGGTGGCGGCGCAGTCGGCTGCAGGGACTTTGAACCGATGAGGCTCAGTGGTCTCATGCCCTTTGCAGGGGCAGGTGGTGGCTGTGGCGAGGCTTCAGGGGATGAGAAGACGCTTGTGGAGTCGCGGCCTGACCGGATGCTGCTCGTGTCCGACTGGGCGACGTCCGTCGCTTGAGGCAGACTGCTCGCCGACGAACTGGCGGAGCGCTGCATCCATCGCCCACGTACGCCTTCAACTGCCTTGAAGAAGCCCGTGGAGCCCGCATTGAGCGTTCTTGATATAGCCTCTCGAGTGGGTGCAAGTTGTTGGTCCAACTTGAGCTCTTGAATGCCCTCTGTTAGCCGCAGGCCGACGTCTGCCAGAACAGAGGGCCGTTCGTTACACGGGTGTCTGAAGAGGCAGTTTTTGATGTTGTACATAAGCAAAGGACAAGTATAATATGCACCTTGGTTCGAGAATATCGAATAACAGGGGGTCTGTTACCCGTTCCCAAACCTCGTACGCATTAGTTTTCTTGAATTCGGATATCCACACCATGTTGAAATCTTGTATGGCGTTCGGGTTTCCTGTGCAAACAAGTTCAGTAGATGCAACAGCTACACTGGAGGCCAGCGACATACCAGAACCGTCTGAGATAACAACACCATTGCCCTGGCCTTTGCTCACAAAGGCCGAATATTTGACAGATGACAATGCACCAGAGATATATTCGTCGAACTGGACAAGCAGATGCCAAGTCAGCCTCACTCATTGATACGAGTGCGCATACTCGCACCTTTTGCCGCAAGTAATCATCACTTCCCTTGAACCTGCTTGGTGTCAGCTCAGCGCACACATCACTCCGCCGAACAAAGGACTTACTGAATACTCGGCGAAGCGCTCGCGTCTGTCTCGTCGTATCCGTCGTTGACATCCTTCACGACATCGTCCATCCACTTCCTATCGGCAGGTGTCAACCCGGCCACCCGCTCCAACTTGGGGTCACGGAACTCGAAGATACCTGTCTCGAGCTGCGAATACTGATCAGCGTTTATACAGAAAAACACAGAACGTGGAGCGTACATTAATCAGTAAATCGACCTCTTTCTGCTGTGTGACGATCGAGTTGGTCGTCCCGCACAGCCAGCTGCCAGTGTCTTTCAACATGTCCAACTGCTGTAGCGGAAGATACGGCTGGAAGAACGCATCCTACAATGGCACAGAGTCTTAGAATGCCAGAGGGAACATTGCGAACGCATGACATACCTTGCCAAACAAATCTAAGGGCAAGCCCACGTAAGCCATCATACTCTTGGGATCAGAAGTCCGAAGTTCCGTTGGTCTCGAGAGCGTCTTCGCGCGGGCGGTGAGCGGGGGCGAGCCGCAGTCGTCCAGGTGTTGCAATAACCCAGGCACAAGGGTTACCAAGGAGTACTGATAAGTACAAAGCTTCTCCACTGGATGGCCGTAAAACATGATCTGAAGTGGTTGTTGCAAGAAGCTTAGTCGTCGAAAAACTTGAAACATTGCCGGAACTGACCCTCTTCTGCAGCATTAGGGCCTTGAGGAGAACTAGTGTTCTCTGCCGGAAAGTATGCACTAGCTCTCGTCTATGCGTTTTGCTTCATTGATCTAGATCGACCCTGATGTTAACGGACTACTTACAAACTGGTACCTATTGGAGAGGAGAGTATTCATGAGTAACGTATTCTGGACAAACTCAATAGTTGCATACCCATGTAAAGCCCACTTTCAGTCAGTTGGCTTCGTAAAGACGTCTCCAGAGACGAGTGGAATTCGTCCAGAATGCTCATGTCGGTGAAATTGCGCTGAGCGAATAGGGCACGAGTGATGACACCTAAACGGTCGCTGCGCAATAGTAAGTAATCCAACGCATCCAACGCAAAGCATCATGGCTAGCCACACACCGTATAGGACCAAATACCGGTTTCGAAGCCAACACCACAACAGCCTTTTGAACCGTAGACCGTGTCACATCTGGGTCTTTCACCAATAGGTCTGCACTGCGAATCTGACGATTGCATCTACACCCGCGAACAAACATGAGCTATATGTACTTGCCACAACACACAAAGTATACGCACGAGATGCCAAACACAGTCGTAGGGTTGGGCGAAGTGGGGACCAGGTGAAAGTAGGAATAGTCTTCCACTGTCTATATGCTGTTAGGTTATGCATGTTCGGCCAACCCTTCAGGACGTACTAAGTGCGCGCCATCGGGCAAAGCGAGAAATGGCAGAATCTTGGCAATTTCCTCGTCATCGAAGATATCCCCTCTCGAGAATTCAATCTTGGGTCCGACCTGCGCGCTGTTAGATTTAAAGAGGACGGTTATACGCGAGAAGACGCACCAGATGGTTGAAGTCCACTAGAGCCATGCCCAAGATCAACGGACCCTTGTGCGTGACAAGCATAGATTCCGGGCGCGCCTTCTTCGACGTTGTGGTCGAACCTGAAGCACCCGATGCAAACGACGCAACGCTGTCTCTGGGGTCAGCTTTCTGCAAAGGGGGAGGTGGGTATGACATCGAAGAGGCCGACGAGGGCTGCGGGGAAGCGAGTGTGTCTCTTGCTGCGCCATGAGGCATCTTGGCCTGAATGTGCTCTTCCTCCTCAACCTCCAGCTGTGCAGGCAACTTCTCTCCCATCCTCTCTTCCTTCTCCAGCAGAGACGGGGCGGCGCTCGAGATGGGAGTTTCCATGTCATTCAGCCGACGCATGAATGAGCTGCGGTCGTCTCCGTCCGCGTCCTGCTCCGAGCTGAGGTCCGTGTCGAACGTGTACGAGCGTGAGCTCCTCGAGACCAGGCTCTGCCTGACAAGCGAAATGGGCGTGACCGCGTCATGCGACTCCGCATGTTCGTCGAAGGAAGAATCAAGGTGCGCAGAGTTCCGCGGTGATCTCGCTGGCGAAGACAGCGAGATGGATCGTTGGGAGGCGGTGTCGCCGTCAGACCGGTCAAAGTCAATGTCGTGGGGGTCGTCCGAGCCGTTCAAGTCGACTTCTTCCGGGTTCAGAAGGAAATGAGAGTTGTGGGGTGACAAGACGTCCGATGTGGGCGCGGTACTCATGGCGGTCGTGAGCAAAGGAGCGAGAGGTCAAGCAGATCGTATAGGTGCAAAGAGAAGGTGATTCCGGAAAAAATAAGAAACGAATCCGAAGAGTGACAAGGCAGAATGAGAGAAAGGATGGAAGGAGGCAGTCCGAAGCGTCTAAGTGAGCATGTAACACCGCTGGAGAACGCAAGCTGTACTCATCAGTCGCAGATTCAGAGTTCGTTGCAAGTTCCGCCGATTGATAGCACTGCAGGTAGACATCCTTACATCTATTCTTCAACGCAACACGACATGTATGCAATAAGTATAAATCGTGATCTAAAATATTACACTTCCTTCAACAACCGTCTAATTCACAACCGCTACTTTGGCCTTAATCACGTCCACAACGGCAGGCTCAGCCAGGGTGCTCAGGTCGCCGAGCTGGTCGCCTTCTCCAGCAATAATCTTCCGCATAATGCGACGCATGATCTGCAGGCGATTGTTAGAAACGAAACGCAGCACAAGTGTAACGTATACCCATACCTTGCCTGAGCGGGTTTTGGGCAAATCAGAGACAATATAAATCTTTTTCGGCGACGCAAACGGCCCAATGACCTTGCGAACTTGGCCAACCAACGCCTTAATCAAGCCTGCCTCGTTGTTCGGGTCATACTCGAACTCCCTGCAATTGACCGTAAGCCTCAGTCGGCGAGAAATAAGTAGATGCGAGGCTTACGGTTTGAGTGTCACGAAAGCGTGAACAGCCTGACCAGTGAGCTCGTCGTTGGCGCCAATGACGGCGGCCTCAGCGACGCCGTTGTACAAGATGAGCGCTGATTCGATCTCAGCAGTGGACAGACGATGTCCAGAAACGTTGATAACGTCTGTGAGAAAGTCGTCAGAGCTGACGTACACTTCGCATGTGCCAGGGCAGCTTACCGTCGACGCGGCCCTTTATCCAAATGTACCCGTCCTTGTCACGGACAGCACCGTCACCAGTGTAGAAATATCCAGGGTAGGGCTAGATACGTGCAAGTCAGCCAAGCTATTGCGGCGCGGTATGCCAAACATAGGCAGCTTACCCTCAAGTAGACATCCAGCCACCTGTTGTGGTCCTGCCAGCAGCTACGAGCAATCGACGGCCAAGTGTTCTTGAACACGAGCACACCCTCGACGTTGTCGCCTTCCAGCTCCTTGCCAGTAACCGGGTCCAAGAGCGCCGCCTCGATACCCAAGAACGGCACCGTCGCCGAGCCGGGCTTGCACTCAATCGCACCAGGAAGTGGGGACACGACAATCGAGCCTGTCTCGGTCTGGAAGAACGTGTCGACGATGGCAGCCTGCTTGCGCCCGACGTGGTCATTCAGCCAGTGCCATGCCTCGGGATTGATGGGCTCGCCCACAGAGCCTATGACGCGTAAAGAGCTCAGATCAGCCTTCTCGACGTAGGATTCGCCCAGACGACGGAGGAGGCGGACGGCAGTAGGAGCGGTGTAGAAGTGTGTCAGCTGGTGCTTGTCGATTGTCTCCCAGAAACGAGCGGGGGTTGGGTAGACGGGCGTGGACTCGAAAACGGTCGTTGCGATCCCGTTGGCCAGAGGTCCATAGACAAGGTAGCTTTCAGATATGCCGCCAGTGAGCGAGGGTTCAGATGAGAAGTAAGAGATGAACACACGTGTGTCCGGTAATCCAGCCCAGATCGGCCATGCAGCCGAACTTGTCGTCCGGATGCACATCGAAGACGTACTTGACGGTCATCGCAGCTCCGAGAAGGAAACCGCCGATAGTGTGCATAATACCCTTGGGCTTGCCGGTGGAACCCGAGGTCTACATTCCCAATGAGCAAATGGTCCCACAGAGATCATGAGATAACTCACATAGAGAATAAATAGAGGATCTTCAGAGGACAGAAGGGCCGGAGGACAGTAGTTGGGAACCTTGGCAATCTCCTCGTGCCACCACTTGTCCCGGCCCTCCTTCCAAGCGACCTCGCTCCCAGTCCTCTTGAGGACAAGAACGTGTTCCACACCAGGGCAGTTCTCAAGCGCCTTGTCAGCGAGCTGCTTGACAGCAATGGTCTTGCCGCCGCGACGGCCCTCGTCGGCGGTAATGACCACGCGCGACTTGCAGTCGTTGATGCGGTCCCTGAGAGACTCGGCGGAGAAGCCAGCGAAGACGACGGAATGAACGGCGCCGATACGGGCGCAGGCGAGGAAGGCGGCTACAGCTTGCCAGGTCATGGGCAGGTAGATGGTGACGGTGTCGCCCTGCTTGACTCCGTAGGATTTGAGGACGTTCGCGACGCGTGATACCTCGGCTAAGAGCTCGCCATAGCTGATGTTCGCTCCTTCGCCGGGCTCGTCAGCTTCGTAGATAATAGCCGTCTGAGATGGCTTTGTGAGCACATAGCATATGCATAAAAGCGAACGTATAGACCTTATTTGGGTCCTGGTGCGCCCAGCGGTCCACGCAGTTGTACGACGCATTGATGTAGCCTTCCGGGAACCAGGCGATGTCGCCATTCTCGAAGCTGCCTGACCTGACTGTGTGGAACGGAATATCCCAGTGCAGAGTTTCCCTGGCCATCTGCATGCTGGTTTGGTATTGTAGGACGAAGTCTGAGAGGCCAACACTCACCTTCGCCCACCACTTATCCGCTGCAGGTCCTACAGTCTCGGCATGAGCCTTCTTGTAGGCTTCCATGTTGGGACCAATGTATGGGACTTCTGCGCCATCGGTGAGACGAGGGGGAACCGGGAGAGCGGGAACTGAGTCGTATGACATGGTCTATCTTCTATTCAGTCTGGAGGGGGTGTAGCAGGTCTCTAGGTGGCTTGCAGTGCAGACTCGAAAGCCGACTTGACGATGAACAGCTCCTCCTTGGCCATTATATACACCCCGCTGCAAGGCGTTCAAGGCGGTCGGAGTAGTGCTTGGAGTGTACCAAGCCGACTGCATCTCAGGGTCGCTTCACTCTGTCAAGCATGCGAGACAGTCGTTGTCGGCGTTGTCTGTCAAAAGTTCAGGATTTTCTGATTTCGTTCACTGGTGGTGATGCTCACCTGCTCAGCCATGACGATCCCTGGGAAGGCAAAGCTCTCATGTTACTCCTCTCCGCGTCGATCCTTGGGCTTGCCGATGAAAAAATCCTTCGCATCGTGCAGGAGAGTGCAGCAGGGCGGGACCACGCCCGTAGAAAGTACCGAGACCCGCACAAGCCTGTTACTCGTACCCCGTTCGCTCCATCCAACTGTCAATCCTTCGCGCGGGGCTTGATTCTTCAAGGTAAATCCATCAGCATCGGTAGTAGTTTGAGATACTCGCGCTGTCCATAGTCGAGTGGCGTGAAGGCTACGCCGCCGCACGCGCTGAAAATCTTGTCGACAGTCCTTAGAGCTCAGGACGTGCAAGATGACCGGTGGGCAGGAGGGCGCGGACACGCGGACTTTAGTCTCCCCAGGCAGAGTAGCCAGACTCCGGCGTACGGATGGGTCGTCTGTCTGCGGCCTTGGCCTCGTCCGCACCCTGCAGACTATGTAGGTGATTAAAAAGAAAGATACACAGTTTGAGAGTATTTGAGACGAAATAATGTGAAGTTTCGACTCATGGTGGTTAGAGTGGAACAGCGTTGCGACAGTTAATAACTAGTTAAGAACTAGTTCCGATAGCTAAAACCTTAACTGGGGTAACTTAACTGTAACTATAACTATGCAACTATTCACGTGATCGGCAGCTGAAGCATAAACGCGCAGCAGGACGCTGGTAGTCGTGGGGTCCGCGCTCAGGTTAACCGTCAGGGCGCTAACTGAGGTCTCTGATTGGCTGGCGGAGAGCGCCGAGATCAGGACCCGGAAACCGCAAAGTTGAGTTAAGACGCAACTTGTTAACTAAGTTGCAACCCAGTTACGTTCAGTTATTGCTCACCGTGATAACCCAGTTACTAACCGCGCAACGCTGGAGTGGAAGTTGCATGCGCTCGCTTGCCGCCCGCCCGCGGGACTCGACGCATCCAAGACGCGTCGACGTCCAGGTACCATTGAGCATGACAATACATTCAATATTGCATTATGTGGTCCAGGTATTCTACATTTTACACGCACACCATGTCTCTGATAGTACATTTCATGGTAGGAACGGCTATTAATAGTGCTACAGTCCTTGATAGGTATTATCACGTAAGTCCAAGGTCGAGTTCATTGTCCCAGATCGTGTGGTAGTCCTTTATGATGGGAATCCTTAAGCAATAGCCAAAGGCACGAACAAGACCTGGAGGTAAGGCTCGGGGCCGGCCTGGGTGTTCCGTTCAGTTGCTGCATTATATAAACACTTCGGGACTGATACTCACCCCAATCAAGTTCATGTGTGAACCAATCAACGCAACGTTATCGCCAGATGAGAAAGAAGTTGGCACCTGGACGGTGAAATTCTGGTAGAACGGCTTCGTCGGCTCATGGCCGGTGGGGTTGTAAGGCCCGTTGTACAAGACGGTGCCGAGGATGTTGGCGGGTTCGTAGGATGTGCTCGTGCAGCTCGAGGGCGGGCACCGTGCCATGGAGAGGACCAGGGCAACCTCCGTCGATGGCGACAAGCTGTTCTACAGTGGCATAGCGTCTGAGCACAGAGCAATGACGTCATCAAGAACATGCACACTTACTGGCTTGCCCACTTGGACAGTGACAGACTGACCGGCATGGACGGTCGAGTTGGCAGTGGGGGCTGAGATGACGACATTTTGTGCGTAGCAGGCTGCGACGAGCGAGGCGAGAACGGCGAGGTACGAATTCATGGTGGTGCTTGAAAGTGGATGTAGAGCGTGTGCGGAGTGCTGGTGAAGACTCCCTTGAACGTCGGCGGAGTGTTATATAGGCTTTTCGACTCTATGGCCGTGAGGCACGCTGACGCGAAATTAAGCGAGGGCGGCCAAGTTCCGCCGATGTACAGGCTTGACTGATGTGATGGATGCGCGCGGGCTGGAGTGGAAGGTGCTAGCTCTGTCCTCGCCGGACTCTGGCATCGCGGTGGCCTTGCGGCTGGACGAGGCGTCACTGAAGAGGCTTAAAATGGCGAATCGTCCGGAATACTCATGGTGACCATGTGCTGCCCGAACAGAAGCTAGGTCGTGCGGGAGGAAATTCAAGCACTGCTCTAGATCAGAGTGAGGAGGTTTGCCGGTGCCGCAGATATGAGAGGCTATGACCGTCGATGACCGGGACCGCTGCACAGCATTGCCGGGCTATGAATGGCGACGCAGCGATTCGAGGCGTGCCGATCCACAAGCCTTGCGACATAGGGTGCGTAGGACAGACGTCTATGTTGTCCGTGTCGCACGCTGAAAGTTGGAGATGCCGTTCCTCGCTTCGGTGTATGGTTCGGGTTCAACGCTCCGCGAAGGCTACGAAGGCTACGGAGTGGGAAGTAGGGCTAAGCACAGCTAATGAATGGAGGCAGACCTTGGAGCACAAATGGTGAGTATGCGATGTGCATGCAAGCAAGCTACGAGGCTGGTCGGGATCTCACCTAGTATCATTATTCATATCGAGCATTCCTGTGGCTAACGCTTTGCCAACGTGAAGCCAAACGCATAAACCACCAGGACAAACGTGCTGCAAGCTTCGTCCAAGTTGACCAGTGGCTGACGAGAGAAATTGTGCAAGCCTGTGTCAGAGCTAGGTCACTCACAAACTGAGGACGTCTGGGAAATGGTGATCCTACCAGGAGAATCGGGAGAATCGGGAGAATTGGGAGAATTGGGAGAATTGGGAGAATTGGGGAGGGGCGCTTGTTAGCCTCTGTCACGGCGATCGCGTTCAAACGGCTGAATTGGGACTTGCGCTTGATCCGCCTTGCCCCATTTGGGCACTGCTATTTACCGCTCAACTGCTGCTCGGTGTTGGACTTCGGTGCAGGGTTCGTATACCACCTCGTAGTGATTAAACCGTTCCTATTGCACTGCAGTATTATGCCTAATTAATTTTACGCTCCCTCAAGCCAAGTCAAGCACTAGTATATTGCTCGTTAAGCATCCTCGCAGTCTGAATACAGTCGGCGCTGCGTATAACTTACGCTGTGACTGGATGCCTACCTCCAGTACTGTTTGACCGCTGTGTAATAGCATATATATACTAATAAATTATTTGATTCATTTTAAGCCCTCAAAAACATGTTTCTTTCTCGTCGGAGGGCCCGCTTTGAAGCTGAGGTGTGAGGCGCTTCCGGAGACCTGCCTGAAAAGGCAATGGTACGGGGTGAGCGCCATCCCGCCAGGAGCCGTATTTGGGTGATCGGGAGGGACAAAGTGGCTGTGACGTGATGGTCACGCCCGGGCATTGCCGCATTCTCCCATTCTCCGGGAGAAAAGGAGAATCACCATTTCACAGTCTTTCTGACAACTTCACTCTCCGGGCAGCTTCCCCCTCAAATCACAGGTTTACGACGGTTTACGACGGTTTACGGCAGTTTACGGCAGTTTACGGGCTGTAAATCCTTACGGAAAGTCATCCACTATCACGGGACCTATGCATGGGTGCTCTCGGACGACAACGATTTGGCTGGGCCCTCTCCCCCGGATGTTCCCCTTGTCCACTAAGGTCTGTGAACCGGCCCGTCGCTCCAGACCACAGCGCGATCGCAGGGGCACTTCTACCGGCCGGACAGAACACACTCCAGAGCCATGAAAAGTAGAACGTGCACGACGGCATCGACCTGGCTTGGAAAGTACTTCGCAGCATGAGAGCTTACTAGGCCCCTGAGCCTTAGGCCCTCGGCCGAGGAGTGCTGAATATATAAGTTGCACGACCAGCAGAACGCCATCCCACATCCTCCTCATACCAAACAATGCCGAACCCCAAGCACCTCACTGAGCGCATTTTCCAGTCGCCCTCGAAATACATCCAAGGCCCAAACGCCATCAAGAATGCGGCCAAGTATCTAGACGCCATGGGTCGCGCACCCCTATTGGCGGCCGACGACTTGGTCTATGACATCGGTGCGTGGCAGAAGGCTCTGTCTCTATGCTTGTGCTGACCACCACTCTCGGGGTACAGCGGGAAAGCAGCTGACTGAAGCCCTCGAAAGCGCATCATTCAAGGTCACTCGAGGACGCTTCGGTGGCGAAGCGTCGACCCAAGAAATAGATCGCCTGGCAGCCCTTGGCCGCGAGTCCGGCGTCGATTTCGTCATCGCGCTCGGTGGCGGCAAGGTCATCGACTCCGCCAAGAACATTGCCGACATCCTCCAGGTGCCCGTCGCCGTCCTGCCAACCACCGCATCCACCGACGCCCCCTGTTCCGCCCTCTCCGTCATCTACACCGAGCACAGCGCGTTCGAGCGGTACACGTTCTACGACAAGAACCCTCACCTCGTCCTCGTCGACACGAGCGTCGTCGTCCACGCCCCCGCTCGCTTCCTCGCGGCCGGCATCGGCGACGCCATCGCGACGAACGTCGAGGCCAAGCAGGCGCGGCACAGCCCGAACTTCGGCGGGCTGCTGCCCACGGACCTCTCGGAGGCCATTGGCGCCAAGTGCGAAGAGATCCTGTTCAAGTTCGGAAAGCAGGCGTACGAGGCGAACAAGGCGAACGCTCTGACGCCTGCGTTCGAGGCGGTCGTCGAAGCGAATACGCTCCTGTCTGGGCTTGGCTTCGAGTCGGGTGGCCTTGCCGCTGCTCATGCGGTAAGTGTCTCGCAGCTATGCGACGCCGTCAGAGTTCTCATCTTCTGTCTTCAGATACACAACGGCTTTACCGCTATTCACGCTATGCATGGTCTTATGCACGGAGAGAAAGGTATGTAACATACGCCAAATTCTGGTGAATGTCGGCTAACCTGGGTGTAGTTGCATTCGGCGTTGTCGCTCAGCTTATTCTGAACGGAGCCGACACTGAAGAGCTTGACCGGTACATCGGCCTGATGCTCTCCGTCGATCTCCCCGTCACCTTCGAGCTCCTTGGCATCCCGAACGTCACGGACGAAGAGCTCCGTTCGGTCGCTAAGCTCGCGACCGCCGCTAACGAGACGATATGGAACATGGAGACCGCTATCAACGAGGACATAGTCTTCCATGCGATCAAGGGTGCGAATGCTGCTGGAGTCAGCTACATCAAGCGGACAGGGTTCAAGAAAGAGTGAAAGTGTAGACATCCAGGCTTGCAGAATGCTCGGAATCAGCAAAACAACCTGTCGACCATAGCTTGGGCGTTTAGTAACTCAGATATCAGATTCACGAGGAGGAAAAATAATAATGAACACATCCGATGCACTTTCCTGACTCTGCTGTCTAACCGCACTTTCCTCTCTATCTCATGAAGGTCCAAGAGCACGGTAGCGGCGATGCAGAAGACCTCACCACGACCATCTTCCGCGGAGGAAACTTTACGTCACAGCCGTGACGCGTTACGCAGTTGTGACCAAGCTTCGTCTACTGCGTCCACTGGCATCTCTCATCTTGCTGGCATGGGCCTTGAGTCCGCCGCGGTAGGTTAGGACAGCTTGAAACGTTCGACAGTGCTGTACATCAACAAGGCATGTGTACCTGCGCCACAGAAACTCTTGAGGCTCCTCTGATCCAGGACAGTGAGCTGCCCGGGTGCTCAAGAGCGCTCCAAGTTCGCCGAGCCACAATTTTTTAATAATAAAAAGCCTCCCGAGCACGTAGGTTAGCATTACGCTCGTTATTGGAGAAGATTTGAAGCTAGGCTGACCTCCACTCACCTCACATGGTGCTGAAGTACGATGATCTTCTACACTCACGGCCAGCGGCGGACGTGCCACCCAATCATGGTAAGCACTATCGCGGCGTCTTGGACTACAAGGGGAGTGGTGGGAACTGATGAACACTCTTACACTTACCGTTTGAAATATAGGGCTTCTGCATGTATCATGCTTACTCCCTGCGCCTACACGTCAGACTCGGATGTAAGACTCGGAGCACGTTCCATCTCTTCCAAACGTCGACGCGAGCAGACGCTTCTCGCAGGATTCCCAGTATAAACTCAAGCTTTGTATGCTTTTGTCCCACAGCTCCGGTAAAGCACACTGACTACGTTATCCAGATGTATCGATGCTCGGTTGTAGCCGACGGCCACCATTCCTCAGTGTGATGTTGTCTACCGACCAGCGTCCTCTCGAAGCAGCGCGCCCGCTGCGTAGCCTCTATTCTGGCTTGGTAATACACTGCGCTCATGAAACACCCGTTTGATGGCCCTTTTTACAGAATATCTGTTGACACATTTCTCCGTTACAGGGCCTGCGCTTTGCCAGAGTCGGGCGAGAATGGTGCTGGTGCTGTACCCGCTAGTCCCGCGCTCATCCATGCTATCAGGCTAGGCTGTACGACGGGGAAGTTGGCCGCCCCTGCTTCATTTTTCATCAGCACGCCGGATTGCGCAGGCGAATCATCTCCCGATCGGCGTCGGCTGCTACTCAAGGCTATATAATGCTCGGACGGCGCAGGGAGAGTGCTTGCCTACCTCTGCGTTTTACCTCTCGCTGTCTCGAGTACTCTTCCTCATTATGAAGTACCTCGCCGCTCTTGCGTCGCTCGTCGTGGCATGCAGCGCTCAGAACGTGTTTTTCGCAACTCCGGCCGCTAACTCGACTGTCACGGCCGGGCAGAATATCACCGTCCAAGTCGAGAAACCTGTGAGTGATCATGATGTCGATGACATCACGCAGTATGGTTATTCTTCCCAGAATAGCTTGTCTCCGTCTGAGGAGGTTGCTCTGGTTCTCTCGATGGCACCGTGCCCGTCTTCGCCTTCGGGCTGCAACGATCCGTCATATGTCCCGTCCAATATTCTCGGCGACATCCTGTACAACGGCCCGTATAGCCCTCAACCTCACGAGCCCTCGCTGCCCTTCTACCAGAACTTCAGTGTCCAGGTCCCTACTTCGTTCACAAACGGAGAGCGGATCGCCTTGATTGGCACGCATCTGAACCTAATCGGAGTGAGTGTCTTTCTACAACCCTCCGCGCATCACTCACAAATGGCTCCCAAAGGCGGGCCCTGAACCAAACCTTCAGATACTATTCGTCCCACTGATTGTTGCGTGACAGCCTGTTTTGGGGACATTCTATGCTCACAGCGTGTTGAGGTCAGATTTCAGCGGAGGTGTGGTGTGGTTGAAATAGTGTCTGAGCCTGTATTGCAGCTATCTGGCAGACGCGTGAATTGCCCCTCGCTGCAGTATTGCTGCGGGGCTGGTGGATTATTGGGTCCAAATTTCAGCCAGTCCGAAGAGTGTCTGGCAGATTGGGGACAGCCGCCAGCGGATTCTCTACTACTGGCGAGTCAGAAACGGTTCGGATTGATGAGTCGGAAACGGTTCAGATTGATGGGGATCTTTCCACGCTCCTAGGATCTCCTCGTCCTCGCCTTGCCCCGAGGGAGCGCCCAGCGCGTGACACGTCAGTCAGCGCTTGTGTCTATTTTGGGCAGGATTCCGCCTCCCGCCTTTACTTCCGTTTCGGGAATTCCGCCTCCCGCCTCCCGCCCCGCCCGACATCCCGTTATGGTAATACAGGGCGCACCTGCTCCTATGCGCTAAATATAACATGTAGCTGCTATATTGTTATATGTGTATATTGTAAACCATGTAGGAGGGTATAGAAGGCATAAATAGAGCTTCAAATAATTTTCTTACTTTTGTTTTCTCTTAAGTGCCCAAAATGGGTATATATTCCATACCCATTCCTCCACTTTAAAAGGCTCTGTGGTGCAGCTGGTTATGATCCAACTTACTTGCTCTGACGTTCAGGAGGTTGCGCGTTCGAACCCTACACGTTGTTTTTCTTTTTTTGATTTTCTCACTTAGGGTTTCCCACGTCTTTGTGGCTCTGGGCGTTGTCCGACTCCCCATCATTTTGGGTTTTGTGCCGAGTCTCGGCGCTTTGCTTCCTCCATCACCTCCCCATCACTTTTTGATCGCTTCCTCAAATGTTTTTGTGGGCGTCTCTCAATGTTCTGACCCATCAATCTGAACCGTTTCTGACCCGCCAATCATAGAGAAAACGCCAACGGGGGTCCCCAATCTGCGGGACCCCCGTTGGCGCTTCTATGATTGGCGGGTCAGAAACGGTTCAGATTGATGGGTCAGAACATTGAGAGACGCCCACAAAAACATTTGAGGAAGCGATCAAAAGTGATGGGAGGTGATGAGAAGCAAAGCGCCGAGACTCGGCACAAACCCAAATGATGGGGAGTCGGACAACGCCCAGAGCCACAAAGACGTGGGAAACCCTAAGTGAGAAAAAAACAACGTGTAGGGTTCGAACGCGCAACCTCCTGAACGTCAGAGCAAGTAAGTTGGATCATAACCAGCTGCACCACAGAGCCTTTAAAGTGGAGGAATGGGTATGGAATATATACCCATTTTGGGCACTTAAGAGAAAACAAAAGTAAGAAAATTATTTGAAGCTCTATTTATGCCTTCTATACCCTCCTACATGGTTTACAATATACACATATAACAATATAGCAGCTACATGTTATATTTAGCGCATAGGAGCAGGTGCGCCCTGTATTACCATAACGGGATGTCGGGCGGGGCGGGAGGCGGAGGCGGAATTCCCGAAACGGAAGTAAAGGCGGAGGCGGAATCCTGCCCAAAATAGACACAAGCGCTGACTGACGTGTCACGCGCTGGGCGCTCCCTCGGGGCAAGGCGAGGACGAGGAGATCCTAGGAGCGTGGAAAGATCCCCCATCAATCTGAACCGTTTCCGACTCATCAATCCGAACCGTTTCTGACTCGCCAGTAGTAGAGAATCCGCTGGCGGCTGTCCCGCAGATTGTCTGCGACGTGGTTGACCGCTCAATCCGAGTGAACCTTGTCCTTTTCGCGCTAAGCGCTTCTGCCCTAAGGCTCGTCATATGCCTTTTTGAGAGCACTGACCGCGGAGTTTGAAAAGCACTCAAGCTGCTCGCGTCTGCGTCCAGGACTCTGCTCTTTCCCTCCTTTCCTCTACGCCAACGCTCGTTGTGTCGACTATGCCCCTCCATCCGTCCTTTCAACATACTCAAGCAAATGGGGGAGAGCCTGAAATGGGTATGTATGCTATTCTCGCTCGAATATCTCGTTGACGACAAGAGCTGCTCGGCATAGCTCAAGCTTGGCGCAAGATGTGATGCAGTACGCCCGAAAACCCCAAGCAAGTGCAATAGTACACCCCATGATGCACGGTGAGCTCAGGCAACACCTTTTTATAAGGATACTAACTCACTCGCCGCACATATAGTGACCTCCAGTCTAGAACGCGCATAAAACGGCAATGGCGGTATGTATGCGCTGAAACTTTACCATGACCGCCTAACTGATTGCCTTACCTCTTCAATAGCTCAAGTCTTCATGCTGTCTGGGTTAGAGTGCTTGAAGACCGGTAGATGTGGGCTATATGCACGATGTGTGTAGACTTTTAACAACTTCATGGGCAGCTAAACTAATCTGTTCTCGCAGGTGCTTCTCCTTCACTCCCTTGCCAGCATTCATGTCTCCGTCTTTGGATGGTATTGAGTCGGTCAAGGCAACCCCTGACAGAAGCTGAAGCACGCCCTGATTGCAGTCGGGCAGGTGACTGGATGAGCAAGCGTTGAATAGGTCATACCGGGCGAAGTAGGACTACATGCGTCCTTGCAGTGTTTCTCTGCTGTCCATGACTCTCTTGTAGTGCACACACTCTGTTGTATAGTAGCGCAGTCACAGGATTAATATAAAATGATTTATTGAGATTTTATATGATTTATTGGGAATTTCGAAGCAAAGCAAATGCGAGGGCGCTAAGGCCATCCGGCAACCTTATACTGCAACGTGCGCACCAGATGGTTGAAATCTGGCCGCTGCGGACTGGTTGGAATACTGTCTGAAATCCGGCCAAACACCTGTTCCGTCACCACACCGTACCCACCGCTGCGGCATGGTTAAAAGACGGCCGCGCAACCACTCCGCAGCTGCGTTGAAATATGACCTCAACACGCTGTGGCTATGGATCTCGTGGCTGCACATTGACTGTATCATCAGCTACCTGCTTTCATTGATATCTGACGCTGTCGTACCGGACCATTGAAATTACAGTATCGTTACCGCTTCAGCGCACCTTAGCCCGTAGTTTGCCAAATGGGGCATCCGTCGGGGCGCCCGAGACTGGGTGCATTGACGCTGTCAGCTGTTGACGACGACTTTCTTCTCAGCTACCACCTCGACCGCTTGCAACCGGCTTCACGACTAGAGCCAATGGTTCAAATATGGGTTCAATGCGCACGTCATCTCTAGTCATGCTGGCCGCTGCAACAAACCACATCGTACTCTCTTTTCCTCAAAGCAAGCTTACGACGATGGAGGCGACAGTCGTCCAAGCCGAGGATTTCAACTGTTTGATGTATAGGCCGTTATGGCTCAAGACTGGATTATATGTGTGGAAGGTGCTGTTTTCATGACATAATCGGGTGTCCTATGCAATGCGACTAATCAGAGACCGTCTACGTATAGGCTGTGATATGGTGTACTGCGCTCGCGGAGATATTACTCCCGGACGACAGTGTGCCCATACCCGAGCTTCGCACCTTGAATCTTCCAGCGGCTGTAGGGCTGTCACTACTCGCAAGCAGTGCTGTCGCTCAAATTGCCTCCACAAGTGCTCTCGGTGCCCTTCGCCATTTCCCCATCCTACCCGCGAGTACGGTCGCGCGGCGGGCTTTGTACGTCCCGTCATCACAACTTCCTCAGAAGCGCCCCAAGCCTGCTGCTTCGCTTCCCAGCGAGGTCCAAGCCGCCAGCACTGAATCTGCCTGTTGGACGCTGCGAAAGAATCACACCCTAGTAACCTCGGGGCCCTACCGCTATGTCCGTCACCCTGCCTATACGGGCCTTATTTCTGGGTTGCTTGGTTCTCAAATATTTTACACCTCCATCTCTTTACCGCTACACAAAATCTGTCATTGTATCCAGCCCTTGGCAGCTTCACTTCTCGATCCTATTCGTGGAAGTAATGTAGGGAAGATCGTTACATTGCATCTAGCTGCGATCCCTTGGAAGGCAGTGGCTGCTGCTGTGTTTTTAGGTTACTCTGCTATGATGATAGTACATGTCAGACGTCTTGCTGCTATAGAGGACGATGCCCTGTGCAACAAGTTCGGAACTCAATGGACTTGGTATCGATGGAGCGTTCCACATGCCTTTGTTCCTGGGTTCTGTACACCCTAATACACATAACACACTCCTATGGCGTGGACATGTGTGCGCCGCCTTTCCTCGACTCTCCTGTCTAGCAGTTGCCGCACTTCTCGAAAACTTGAACCCTCTCTCCCTGCTTTCGACGGCATCGCGATGCCTTGCTCATTCATGAACAGGCCGGACGCCGTGGGGTCGCCTTACAGCAGCACGGGCCGTAGATAAATCTGGAAACTGCAATGATACGTACAGAACAGCACACTCTGTGACAAAATGGTGTATCCTCAAACAGCCCCGTCGGCAACAGGATATCAATGTGTATCAGCTTCGCAATCGACATGTGCGACTCTGGCTTTGCAATCTCGACATTATGGTAGTATTTGAAGGTATGTTTGGGCCCTTGTCTTGTATGCATTGCCGTTCCATTTTGTTATGTTTGGGCTACTGGAAAGCCACAGGGCCGGTGAAGCGAGGGACGTTATGAAAGAGGTGTGAGTTGTCTTGTGGCTATGTTGAGGCAAATTTAACATTGTTCTCTCTTGTCAGGACAATGGCAGCAAGAAACTTGCAGCATATAACTAGTGTTAAGACTCTGAATCATCGTTACACACTTGACGTTCAATGTCCGTCAGTAGTTCCCGGCTATGGAATGTGGTGTCTAGTATACATCGGCCACTCTTAACACTTCGTAGTCATAGTCTAGCAACAAAGAAACTGCCGAAGCCATGCTATAATTCAGTGCGAAGTTAGCTCGTTCCAGTCATTGGATGATGAAATGACATACATGATACATTCAGAACTAGAGCTGGACGTGAGGGTGCATAAACAGTATCTTCACACACCAATATGCACAAAGTTTACCCACCGCTCAAGATCCCCTCTCTTCAACTGTCCCCTCAGCTTCTTTGTTGCCTCGCACAGCGCCTTCGCGGCATGCTTGAACAATGGCACCCGCGCATTCTGGTCGGAAATCGGAATGGCGAAGAGCTCTTCGTAGAAATACCGTGCGATATCCGGCCCGTCCTCATCCATCATCGCCCACATTGTCCCGACTACACCTCGGAATCCGGCGAACTGCATAGCGGCCGCGAGGTGGAGAACCTCCTCAGATGCAGTCTTGGGTGCTTGCTCTGCAGAGTGGCATGCAGATAGGAACGCGAACTCGGCGTTGGGTAAATTGGACTTGACGATGTCCATCAGTGTAAGGTTGGTGCCACCGCACAGCTCGAAGCCGGATTGGAATGGCTCGCCTGCTCGCACATGACCGTGGCAGGTGAAGTGGACCCAGGGTCGGGTTTGGAGTCGGGCGGTAACGAGTTCGGGAAGTAGATGGTTGTCTTCCAGGACCTCGACCCTGATCTTGTGTTGAAAGCTTGACAGGGTTTCGACTTCAGCCTGTGCCGCGTGGAGTGGGTTACTAGCCGGTGATTGTGCTATGACTAGGAGTGAAGGCGCCGGAAGTTGGGTCGGATCGGGCCCAACGCTCGAGCGAGCCTGGATGAGTGCTGCAAGGGTGGGAGTGTACGACGAAGTGTAAAAGTCGGGGAGATATTCCTTTTCAGCCTTCATGAGGTGGCGTGTTTCCGGCGTTGGTCCTGCGGCGTGAATAGGAAGTGCACAAAGGACTGAGGTAGGACACCACCAGATACGCGATCCACGCGCTCCACCAAGGGCCGCCGACTGGAGCACGCTCACTACAGGTCCGACCAAAAGGTCCCAGATCTGTTCGAGCACATCCTTCAGTACTAAATAATGTTGATGAGGTTTACTTGTGAGTTTGGCACGAGCTCTGCGTAGTTTTACCGACAGTTTTAAGGGTTTCTTGGTAAAATGTATGGGTGAGAGCAACAAGTAAGGGGTCGCGATTTGGCAGAATTATTAGTGCGTCGGAGCGGTACCGGTTGTGATTGACAATGACAACCGGGCCCTCCGCTGCAGCGCACCGCAGCTCTGCAAATGTAGGCGGTAGGAGAAACTTGTCGAATCCGGCACATCCACGGATCTCCTCCAACACCCACTGCATATCGGCTTCAAGCTGCCGCTTCTCTCGCAGCATTTCACCGTAAACGTCCTCCTGGACTGAGCCGATCAAGTTACGCCGTGCAGATGAGGTGTTGAGATGCTCGAGAGCCCGACAGAGAGAGTCGAACTTGTCCCGGAGTTCAGGCCTGCTAATCTTCGCGAGTTGGTCTCGAGGCGACCTGAGACGACGTGCCTGGGACCACAGCAGAGCACGGCCTCGCTCCAGAAATTCGACTGCGTCAACCAGTCGATTCTTCGCTATGGCATAAGATGCGCCGTCGAGGGGAGACGATTTGTTTCGTAGATGCTCTGGTGTTGCAACTCGAGAGTGGGCGAAATGATGAGAGTACGTTCCAGCAAGTCTACGACAGCGTGATAAGCCTCCATTGTTGGCCAATTGCCTTCGATACTGCGTCCAATATCAGCCCAGAGTAGCGCTGATTCCAGCTGCTCAGAGATTGGACCTGTGTTGTTGCGAGCAGTAACAGAAAGCCGAAGCAGCGTGGTGCACTCTTCCAGGTCTTGTGCCGTATGTGCGTGCCTATATCGATCCCGAAGTAAGACGGACAGGTTATAGATTGACGAAGAGCGGTTGGGGTGCCAAGGTGGAAGCAACTCGAAGGCTCCACGCTGGTGCTGGATCGCTTCATCCAAATCCTTGAGATTTCGCGTTTGCTTGTATCGACTTTGAAGCGAAATGCCCAGGTTGTTGAGTGACGTACAGCGGTCGGGATGTCCTGGTGGGCGCAACGCAAGACCTGCGCGCTCATGCCGGATCGCTTCGTCAAGGTCCTTGATGTTCCCCATTTTATCGTAACGGTCGCTAAGCGAGGTGCCCAAGTGCATGAGCGACGAAGCATGGCCGGCGTGCCCTGGTGGACGCAGCCCGAGAGCTGCACGGTGGTGCCGAATTGCTTCATCGAGGTCCTTGATCTTTCCCATTTGCTTGTATCGACTTTCCAGCGTGGCGGCCAGGTTGTGGAGTAAAACAGCATGGTCGAGATGCCCTGGTGGGCGCAACTCTAGGGCTTCACGCACGTGCCGGATCGCTTCGTCTAGGTCCCCAACGTTTCCCGTTCGCTTGTATCGACTACGAAGTGAGACGTTGAGGCTGCTGAGCGACCTGGAGCGATCGGAATGTCCTGGTGGGCGCAGGTAGAGAATAGTGCGCTTGTGGCGGATTGCCTCGTCAAGGTCCTCGATGTTTCCTATTGCGCCGTATCGACTCTGAAGCGAGGCGGCTAAGTGTGCGAGCAACGAATCATGGTCCGGATGTCCTCCTGGACGCAACTGGACAGCTGCACGATGGTGCCGGATGGCTTCGTCAACATCCTCAATCTTTCCGGTTTGCTTGTATCGGCTCCAGAGCGATCTGCCCAGGCGGTGCAATGACCACACAGCGGTAGCGGTGCCCTGATGGACGCAACTCGAGAGATGCGCGAGCATACAATATTGACCGGTTCAGAGGGTCGATATTTCCGCTTTTCTCGAAACAGGAGTAGTATGCAAGCGTCAAATGCTCGAAGACAAGGTCCCGAGGTGGGTGTGTGGGCGCAGGGGTGATGTCGAGAACCTCGAGATAATGCTGGATGCATCGCTCAAGGTCGTGCATTGTGTCATCCTCGATGAAGCGGTCATGAAGTGCGTCTGCGAGCTCCCAAAGACGCAGAGGATACATGGCATTGCTTGAGGTGCATAACACCAGTGCGCGACGCCGTGTTTCGACAATGCCCACGTCCACTCCGGATGACATAGGAGGGGTGCTATCGGAAATATGATCTATTCGTTTATCTGAATGAAAGAGTGGGCGTTCATGAGATAGATTCCAGTAACACTCATGAACTTATAGACGTACCCAGAATGCTGTCGTTTATCTATGGCTGTATTTTAGTGGTCGCGGCGTGCAGACAGGCGCGTCTTGGGCGCGTCACTACAGCATTCCCACTGCTGACTAAGCAGTTTCCGAAACTGAAAACCCCACCTTCACTGCGGCCGAGCTACATGGCGCCGACTCGGACGCAGGTTCTGTAGACAGCTGGCCGTGTACATCTTTTGCCTCTTGCTTTAAGAGCGTCATGTAAGTAACAGGCTAACTCCCAGAATACTGTCGCTTCCACTTTCTCTCCCATGAGAAGTCTTTCCAGCACACCACGTGCATTATTTTATCCATACCTCAGCAATACTTACCTCACGACTTACGAGATTCAGAGCACTCGCGCTGCCGAAGGCTCCACATACATAAACGAGTATATTCTCAGAACGTCAGTAAACGTGAAGCCGCTCCACTAACGCATCAAATTGCCTTGAATACCCACTTAATCGCTGCCTCATGACCCCAGAAAAATCCCGCCGAGCATAAGGTCAATCACCTTGTTCAGCAGCGCCCTGCTGCTGTCCACCAGCATCGCCACCTTCTTCTCCTTGGGGTCGAACGCGAAATGAACCCACGCCGGGCTCGGTGCCTGGAGATTTGGTGTCGAAACCGACATCGTCTGCGGCGTGCTGCCCTCGAAACAGTATGATACGCGCGTCTCATCTGGGCGCGTCCATCCCCAGTCTGCGCAGATCGCACGTGTGTAAGCGTCCCGTTCGTGCACAGCGGTAAGGAGAGGTCATACGACGTACCGGAGGTAGAGACAGTAATCCAGCCAGGTTGTGAGATGGCAGTGCCGTCGGCTGTCCCGGTCAAGCTGAATTTGATCTCGAAGGACGGGCCGGTCGGGTTGGACCACATCCTCTCCGCCGCAAGCCAGAATTCGCAGACTCGGCCATCGAGAAAATCTGGCTCGACGGCGTAGGGAGTACCCTTTGACCTCGGCGTCGCCTACAGATTTGTAGTTGTGAAGCCATGCAAGCTCTTGAGAGAATATGATAATCCCTTACAAAGTGTGTATACCAGTCACTCTCCGGCGATGGCTTCACGGGCCTGATCTCAAGGATGTTCATCGTCAACCCAGGGGGCATCGAGTCTTTGTCGAGGTTGAGAACGAAGTTGACCCTGTCGCTGAGGAGAGGCATGATATGGTCTTTGTCGTGAGTCTGCAACTCATGAGTTCTCGGCTGGTGGATGTCGAAGAAGCACTACTCACTGAGTTCTGGATGGTTTAGAGCGAGGATAGGGGAATAGAGACTCAAGTCCTAGCAACCTGGATTATATACCACGGCGCACGTGTGCTTCCTCCTTCAATCCTTCCGTTTACTACTAAAACCGTTTAGCGGAGGAGATAAATGGTGCCTGACATCGAGCGCCATGTTAGCGTTAACGTTGAAGTATGATAGACAGTGTCCCCTTGTGCCTCTCTCCTGTCCTCCAGGTCATTCCGATTCCCGCTTCAAGGCACGTTCTTGAGTGGCGAGTCCCACCGGCCCCAAGGTCGCGCCGAAACGTTGATGAACGTCGGCGTAGGGGAGCGAACACAAAGACGCCCAACTGCCATCCTGGGCTTTGGCCAGACTGCTGTCTTGCTGCGGCCGCGAGATAGCACCGACCAAGTGCCTGGGACGATTAGTGCTGTTGGCACCGGAGGCACTGGCACACCGTGCATGGCCAGAATCGTTTGAAACGGCATTGGCTTGAGGTTAGAGGTTCTGACGTCTGCCATTAAGACCGGGACGACAGGATGCGCACCGTCGAGTCTAAGATAGCGACGTCCCTTCTTGCGAGAATATCAAGTAAATGGTTGCAGTAGCGACAGATCAGCCCTGTCTGGACCACCAGCAACGGTACTCACGAGTGCTGTCGACTTGATTTGTGAACATGATCACAGCGAGCACGACGCCCACACCATTTCCGAGCAATCATGGTGCTTCATTTCAGATCGTTACACGGAAATACTACAGGAGAGCGAGAGAAAAACGAGTAAGAAACGCGGATGAGGGTAGACGGGAGACAGTAACGATGCAGCCCAACGTAACGTAGTCTATCACGGCAGCAGGCACGAACAGAACGCATGTTCCACCATCTCGTAGCGCATAGGGAGCACGGGCCCTCGATTCGAGCTCCGTCGCAGCCAGCAGAGGATATCAATCCAATGTAGTGTGTGGTGAGCCGTCGGATTTACTGCGAGCCCTTCGCCTGCTGGGCCATCTGTACATGCCATTAGCGATCAGCATGAAGTAACGTGGGCACGAGATAGCTTACCAGGTTGAGGGCAGAACCAGCCTTGAACCACGCGATCTGGCCCTCGTTGAAGGTGTGCGCGAGGGCGATCTCCTCCTTGCTGCCATCCTCGTGCTTGACGGCCAGGGTCAAGTTCTTGCCGGGCGCGAAGGACTCGAGGCCGAGGATGTCGACCTTGTCAGACGGGCTGATCTTGTCGTAGTCGGCGGGGTCGATGAAAGTCAGCGCAAGCATGCCCTGCTTCTTCAGGTTGGTCTCGTGGATACGGGCGAAGGAGCGGGTGATGATGGCGAGGCCGCCGAGGAAACGGGGCTCGAGCGCGGCGTGCTCACGGGATGAACCTTCACCATAGTTGTGGTCACCGACGACGACCCACTTGATGTCGTGGTCACGGTAGTACGCAGCGGTAGCGGGAACGGCGCCGAATTCACCGGTGATCTGGTTCTTGACCTTGTTAGCCTCGCCGTTCTCGGAGTTGATGGCACCGATCAAGCAGTTCTCTGAAGCGAAGATCAGTCAAGATTGCCAGAACCCGAGTTATGATACGCACGGGAGATGTTCTCGAGGTGTCCACGGTACTTCAACCAGGGGCCGCCAGCAGAGATGTGATCCGTCGTGCACTTGCCCTTAGCCTTGATGAGAATGGGGAGATCGGTGGGGGTCTTGCCATCCCAAGGCTTGAAGGGCTTCAACAGTTGGAGACGGTCGGACTTGGGGTCAACAGCAACCTGGACGCTAGCACGGTCGGCGGGGGGAGCCTGGAAAGTGTTCTCGCCGGGGTCATATCCACGAGGGGGAAGCTCGTTTCCAGATGGGTCGCTGAACTTGAAAGGCTTGCCGTTCTTGTCGGTAAGGGTGTCCGTGATGGGGTTGAACGTGAGGTCACCAGCGTAGGCCATGGCGGTAACAATGTCTGGGGAAGCGACGAAGGCGTGGGTGGCGGGGTTAGCGTCGTTACGGCCGGTGAAGTTACGGTTGTACGAGGTGATGACTGAGAATAGGGGTAAGTGGACGGCTGACAGGAAAATTCGAACACACTCACTGGAGTTGGGGACGCCCTTCTTCACGTCGCGCCTGTCCCACTGGCCGATGCAAGGACCGCAAGCGTTGGCCAAGACGAGACCACCAGCCTCCTCGAAGATACCAATCTGACCATCACGAGCAATGGTAGCGCGAACCTGCTCAGATCCAGGGGTAACCGTGAACTTGCTCTTCAGGTCGATGCCAGCATCCTTGGCCTCACGAGCGATGGAAGCAGCACGCGACATGTCCTCGTACGAAGAGTTGGTGCAGGAACCAATGAGTGCGACCTTGAGCTCCTGAGGCCAGCCATTCTCCTTGACAGCATCCTTGAACTTGGACAGGGGAGTAGCCAAATCAGGGGTAAAGGGTCCGTTGATGTGGGGCTCCAGCTCAGAGAGGTTCTACTTCCAATGTTAGAGAGTACCGCTGTAGTGAGCCTGAAGAAACTCACGATGTCGATAACCCTGTCGTACTGAGCACCCTCGTCAGGCTTCAAGTTGTGTTGGAAGCGCTTGGCGTATTCGGCGATCTGCTCGCGCTTGGTTGCCTTAAGGTAGTCGGTCATACGGTGGTTGAAGGGGAACAGAGAGGTTGTAGCGCCGATTTCAGCACCCATGTTGCAGATGGTAGCCATGCCAGTAGCCGAGAGCGAGTCAACACCAGAGCCAGTGTACTCAACGATAGCGCCAGTACCACCCTTGACAGTAAGAATACCTGCGACCTTCAAGATAACATCTATAACGAGTAAATATTTGCACGCGCAGAACATCACAAATACACACACCTTTGGCGGAAGTCCAGCCGGACAGCTGGCCAGTAAGGTTAACACCAATGACATTAGGGCACTTCAACTCCCAGGGGATGCCAGCCATAACGTCAACAGCATCGGCACCTCCAACACCGCACGCGATCATACCAAGACCGCCAGCATTAGGGGTGTGGGAGTCGGTACCAATCATCAATCCACCGGGGAAGGCATAGTTCTCCAATATGATCTGGTGGATAATACCAGAGCCAGGTTTCCAGAAACCGAGACCGTACTGCACACAAGAGGTTATGCGATGAGGCGAGTAGGGAAAAGATAGTGTCACGTACCTTGGCCGTTGCCGTTGCCAGGAAATCGTACACCTCCTTGTTGAGGGACTTAGCGCGCTCCAAGTCCTTCACACCACCAATTTGAGCCTCGATAAGATGGTCACAGTGTACCGTTGTCGGGACAGCTGCCGTATCCATACCCGCCGACATGAACTGGAGAATAGCCATCTGCGAGAGGGACGTGACGTCAGAAGTTAGACGCGCGACAGAGATAGCGCAACGTACCTGTGCGGTGGCATCCTGGCAGGCAACACGCTGAAGGGAGGCGGCACGTTAGTCAAAGGAAAGCGAATACACGACGACCACGTACATCTGGGCGCAGCTTGAGGTAGCTAACACCGCGCTCGATGTCCTGGTTCACCGGGTCGGCAAGATGACCGTACAAGATCTTCTCCGAGAGGGTCAGAGGGCGCTTCAGTCTACATGGATACGTTTAGCAAGTCTCAGCGGTGCAGCAGCATGCCCACTCGCCTGTCGCGGACGACTGCGAGGTTGTCCTCGATGCGCTGGTAGTTGATGTACGCTTTTGGTTCGAGCAGCGACATGGGGACTTTCGTCGCACCAATGGGCTCAGCGACGGTGGCCATTCCAGCGGCGGCGCGCTGGAGGGACCTCCATGCGTGCGCCGTTCTTCCTGTGAGGTTGAACATCGTCGGGCACGTCGTCGACGTCGACGAGCTCGAGGGGAGAAAAAGAGAGGTTGAGGATCAAGACGCGCCGGCAGCGTCCGGACCTGCTCGCGAATTTATGCGCAACGTGATTGCATCGGACCCGCTTGCCGAAGCCAATCGCAGGCGTCCTTTACGCCGAACCCGCCGAATGCCCGGCCGCCTCGCGACCTACGTCCGGCGTTTGATTGGCCCCCGCGGCCGGATGCCCCGCGACGCCCAAGCGCTCACGTCAAATTCGCTTGGTGAATTTGGCCCCCGACGGTCTCCTTGCCTTCAAAGCGTCGGACGGTTATATCTTCCTCGACCGTCATACGCTCGACCTCTGCTTGCCGTCGTGCTTGCGCTGCGGCGATATCGCCTCATCTTGCCGCAGGATGTCAGAAGTCTCGGACATGCGTCGTTACAGCGGACGTCTGTCGGCCGTCCAACCTCCCTGGCTACACAGCTTGACTCGGGTCAAGCAAAGCGGCGCTGCGCCCGCACGCTCGACAACGATGCGTACGCAGGTCTTCACCGATCTTGCCGACGACCCACAAAAGTAAGTGGATGAAGGATGAGTACCCACGGAGTACTCACTTCAAAGTACTCTTGGAGCTGATTCATGGGTTTGCTCCGCCTAGGTATCACAATGAGATTCTCTGAGGAAGACATACCGACTTCGCTTCTTGCTCTGCTCTGCTGTGGATGGAGTCAGGCACACGCCTCTGACGGCTCGGGCCCTCATGACAGCAGTTGCGAGGATCTTTCACGCTTGCTATTGCGCTTGAGCACGTCTACAAACACAGGCCATGTCCTCAGTTGTCTACCTCTATCAGTGTCTAAGGCAAGCTCACATCGGCGATGTAAGATGCACTTACTATTCGCGTATATTGACATTTACGCTGTCGGCCCTCACCTAGGTGCAGCAAGAAGGTCGCATTCCGATGGCGCTGGAGAAAGTGCATGTTATGCCAGGTTATGCCTCAGAGCCAACGTACGATAACCCCAGCAGTTATATGGTATGATATCCATTCGTATTTGACCGAGACTCTTTTCACAGCGGTCGCGACAACGTGCTATGTACGATAGCCAATCAGAAATGACATATTTTGACTCAGGCAACGCACTGCATGAGCTGGCCAAACTCGGGTTCAACTGGGAGCGAAAGGTCATATCAAACACTTGCCAATAAAGTAAAACGTGCAATCACGCGGCGCTGGGACTAACGTGCATGCTCTATCACACAGTGCTCAACTTGGGAGACTCAAAGGCTACGGTACTCCAGAAAACAGGCATCGTCAAAAGCGGATGACACCGTCATGCTCTCAAGATACGGGCCATGACAGCTGGTTGTGCTTTCTTGCCTTCACTCATGCCGCAAACTTGGGTTGGTGTACGACGGCAGAACTCCTCGGAGCGCTGGATGCGCGTGAGATGGCAACCTTTTCATGTTATTTGGCTCGCCATAACCCCTTCGCAAAATGACACGACCGCGGCGTGTCGTCTCCTCTGCCTAGGCCCACTCGTGCTGCCTGCTGTCGATGGCTATCCCTTGAGTCTACGCAGTCCACATCAGCGCTGATACATGATAGGCTTTGTTTGTGCTATGCTCTTGTTATGCTATGCTGTTGTCCAAGTCGAACACGTCAAGGATGTGCGACGTGGACAACATGAGCCAACAGCAACGAGCTCCAGATCATGGTGAGCGGTGACATCTTTCGTTCCGTCTTTGTACTATTTTGTTGACGATCTGAAAGTTGGCAGGTAGCAGTACGCGCAGCATTTACCATGAAACTGGCGTTCAAATCAATCATTCCCTCTTCTTCGTGGTCTGGAGCAAGCTGAAACAGACAGAACGCGCCGCACTTACGAACACTTTAGGCTTACCGTACACGGGTGTCTCATTCGGTGCTGAAGCGCTGACGGTTCAGACACGCGGTGTGTCGCTACTGACGGTCTCCGGCTTTCCGTTTCGTTGTTCTTCGTAATATCTACAATGTGGTAAGCTGCGACACTCTGGCTTTGTGGCATTGACTGATCGTATGATTGACAGATTCTCGTTGCCGTTGCAGTACAGATGCACACCCAAACTTCCAGGATGACCTGCGCGGTGTCATCTTCCCCGCTGGGATGTCGTCATCCTCATGAGAAGAAACAGTCACACGTGCACATGCATCTCAAGACATCTATGGCTACAAACAGACTTCTCTGTCTACGCCCGTGCCTAGAGAAGACGCAACAGATTCCGATGCACCGAGACTGCGAGTCGCGCGCACGCACCGGGGAATGTTCTTCCGCTGTATCTGCCATGCATCCAGTACTGTACCAGTAGAAAAGGACCGCAACGTCTTATGGATGCATTTCCTTCGACCTTCTGCCCCCCGCTCTGCGTCGATGGTCGCCCAGGCTGGTGCTTTGCCTCCAAATCTTGATGCTGGCGCATTGAGTACAGCGTACGATGACCTTGATGAACTATCGCACACTACTAACGCTCCGTCCAGTGCCAGCGCGGACTGGCTCCCTGGTTGCCGTTGCCGGTATGTTCACTGCCCTCTGGTGCAGCCTTTGCCTGACCTCGGCATCTGCAGCATTGGTGTTCTACGAATACACCATCACCTTCGAAAGCGAGGTTGCGGTCGTGTGGAAAGGAGTTTCTCAGTGGCATCGTTTTTGCTCTGATTACGCGCTGGACGCTACTCTTGGACGCGTTGTTCATCATACTCCCACAGCCTGCTCTGACGGTACGTCTTATGCACCTTGAATGCTCAGTGAGTCTAACGCTATGTGGTTGAATAGAGGTCAGCACGAAGAAACTTCGTTAACCTCGAGACACCGTTGCTTACCATTGTGCAGTTGCCATATCAGAGTCGCGATGGTCCTTCTCCCGGTATTGATAGGATACACTCTGACAGCAAGTACGTTCGCGGAGAGCTAAATATACCCGATCTCACTGACTGTTGTGCGAACCAGTCTTCTCTGCATTACGGATTTTCGCCATATCGAAGAAAAATAACATCCTTCTGGGAACTGTACTTGTGTTAGGATTAGCCCCTACTGTGATAAATGCCGTGCGTGCCATACGATTTTTTGTGGGCTACACTGACACATAATGCCGCTCATATATAGTACCTCGTGGCACGCTCCGGCGTCACGGTTTCATTTGTTGGTCCACAGTATGTGATCTGCCCACAGGAGATGGCAATCTCCAGCACCCTGAACAAAATGTATGCTTACGTCTGGCGATTCTGTCTTCGACATTTGCTAACTGAAATTTGGGGGTAGATGTGAGCAGTCTGATTTGTTGCCGCAACGCTGTCACTGATGAAAGTCCAGTTGCGTATGGCTCGAGGATCCCGGTTATCATATCCGAGGCTTTGATTCTTGTCTACACTTGGAGGAAGACGTACAGCCATTACGGACAGATCATGCGCCTCCCATCTTCGCCATCGCTCACACAATGTCTACTACGGGATGGTGAGTAAAGCAAGTTCGTGTCCCGACTGTTAACTGAACGAGGTTCCCCTAGGCACGGTGTACTTTTTGTGAGTCGTTCTCTTCATTTAATCACGCGTGTGCTGATGCTGCGATAGGGTTCTATTAATCTTGAATATGTCCCAGATAGTCGTCATCACTCATGAGGTCAGCTGTTCAAACAACGTGCGCGCGCATACAACGACTCACCATGCACAGAATATCTCATTCATCAGCGCTTTCATCGACATCCTGGTAAGCCCCATACTTGGTCTGTTCAGCGGTTTGCTGTACCCACCAAATCTACATACAGCCGCCTATCCTGATAAGTAGGTTCATCATGAACCTCCGGCAGGCAGTCACGCACACTGGATTGAGCGAAGCTCCCGAAGACGTGGAGCAGCCATGGGCTTCTGTTACAGGGCCGGTGTTTAGGAATTGGGCAAGCAGTATAGATGAGTTTGCGCAGCCTGTGAGTGTTGGAGAAGAGGTTGTCGTGGATAGTGGGACATTCGCGGGCGAGGACGAGGACCGGTACGAGGACGAAGAATCAGAATGCTGAGCCAATTTGCTTTCGTATTACCGGCACGGTGGCTTGGACAACTAAACGTTGGCGTTCAAGCTGCTTGTTTGTTTTAGACTTCGGAACTCATTCTCTTCTTCGCTGGTACTGCAGATGCAACCTTCAACACGTGCCGACGTGATGGTGGCAGCGGTGGCAGAGGGTCCGGACGTGATATCCGGGGTCTTGCTCCGCACTCTACGGCAAGTACTATTGGCGCTCAAGAACGAGCTCGTCTGCTTTGCACCGTCAATTCTTGTTATGAACTCATCCGACTCCCATTCTCTCCATCTGTACTCAGTATAGGATACGCTTCGAACGATGTGCAGAAAGCATTGGGCCCAGGAAGTATAAGCTGAAAGCGGGCCATCGAGGCTCAATTCTAGTAACCATGACACTCAGTTCGCCAGACAGCAACTGGTCCGTCTACAGGCATGATCAGAGCACTATATCATTCAGCCCACCGCAAGTACACACGACCGCGAAGTCGATTGAGGTGAGCTTGTGGCAGCGCCCACGATGTTAGCGACTCTTTGTCCATTTGGGCTGCGACATCTGCAGAAGTCCAACTTAGCTTGACCGAGGTACGAGGTCTCGGTTCCTGTGACGTTCGTCCTGATCAGCTGTGTTTCTTTTAGCAGCATAAATTTGACCGTATTGAACGAAGAGCAATGTGGCTCAAGTCAAGCTTCACTTGCCCTCGTGAAAACTCTACTCGGTATGATCATTGCGGGAACTGAGAAGCGCAGAATTACGCTACCGCGCGCTGAATACGAGGCGCAGATGGTTTATGGCGCTATGAACGCGATTGGTATCACGATACCCTGTTCTGCTCTCTAAATTTGTTGCGCGCAGCCCGATTCCCTTGTTCAACATCAACCTCCATGAACACAGGGCAACGTCGTCAATCTTCGATCTCAACGCGCAACTGTTTGCTGTAGGCGGGTTGCGGTGAGTAGCTGTGGCATCATTCGATAGCAGTCACTACTAGCAACCTATCAGATCCTAGCCTCATACAGGCGAGAGTGCGTATGACTTTTCTACACGCTGCTCGTCGGCTTGGATTCATGGGAGCTCATGAATACAATACTATGATTCCTGGAGGGAATACAGAGCCATATCCGGCGATGCTCCTGTAGAAGTGTGAGGTTGCCAGCAACGTTCCCGAAGAGGTCATTATCTGATGACGGTGGTGCAGCGGTATGAACGCATCGTTTCGACGGTAAGGTTTCACCCGCATTCGTCACAAGTATATATGCTCGTATCAACGCGAACAGCAGGAATCCAGAATGCTTTTTCCCGCTCTCGCTTCTGCCTTCCCCTTTACCCACATTGTCTGCGACAATAATGGTTCCCGCTGACCCGGTTGCGACAGGCCCAGGGATGGTCTCCTTTCGTCTGATGTGCGTATATATTGCAGATTTTAGTCCGTAGTATTCTAATCTATGTTGCAGTGCAAGCTCGGATTGGCTTCTCGTTGCGGTGGCAGGTATGCACATAGCCATGGTCTGCGAGCGACTCTGATCGTTGCTACCAGCGATAATACTTTATGAATATGTTATTACCCTCGGCGACGAAATCTCTGTAGTATGGAGAAGGAAGCTCACAGCATCATCAATACTGCTCATCTTCATTCGGTGGACGCTGCTCCTTGAAGCCATCTTCCTGGTGCTGCCTCAACCTACCACTAAGGTGTGTATGACAGTCATTATCTGGTTTCAGTTTCGTCTCATGCATATTCCATTCAATTGTAGAGGTCTGTTTTCCCAACCGCTCTCGGTGGACCCATCGTGCTGACTCGCTATGAGCGAATAGTTGCCATAGCAGGATCACCATGACGCTAGTTCCGGTATTAATGGGATATATGCAGACTGCCAGTACGTTTGGCAGTTAAATGGCTACGGCATCACACTGAGCTATTGGCCAGTATTCTCCGCGTTGAGAATACTGGCAATTTCTGACAGAAATTATGTACTCCTTGGTATTGTCGTCGGGCTTGGACTGGCTCCAGCTGTTATCAATAGCGTAAGCTTCCCATTTGTCCAATCTGTACCGGGAGTGCAGCTAACCTCTGCATATGCGGTCCAGTACCTTCTGGCCAGTTCTTCCATTTCATTGTCTTTTATTGGTCCACGCTTTATATTTTGTTCACAAACCACTGCGCCGCTATCTGCCAGGTTGGGTATCATGTGAGTGTTTCCCACGTAGTACTCGTGAAGATGTAGCTAATGACGCGAGGATAGATGTAAGCATAAACACCCCATGCCGTACTATGTACCGCTGATGCACGGAATAGTTTCGCTAGTCTCTCGAGCCCCCGTCATTGTGTCTGAGGCCCTGATTCTCGTGTGCACGTGGCTGAAAACGTACCATCGTCAACCCAGGACTATCCACATGGCTGCTGGTCTCTCTCTTACCCAGTGCCTGCTACGTGATGGTAAGCTATATCGTCGTTATATCATGCCACCTTCTGATAACCGCTTGTGGCCTAGGTACGGTATATTTCTCGTACGCTATCGTTTACCTCGCGTGCGGGCCACGGGCACTGATTAACTTACAGAGTCTTGCTGCTTCTCAACATCGCCCAGATTATTGCTCTAAATCAGCGTGTTCGTTCTGTCCTCAGCTCATCTCTAAGCCTCACTGGAGCGCTTTACAGGGTATTTCCTTCATTGGCCCGTTCTTTGACACAATGGTGAGCAGCTAGCTTTCAAAGGCCATTTTGAGTATGAAGTCACACGAGTCGATCGCAGCCGCCTGTCCTCACTTGCAGGTTCGTGGTTAACCTACGACAATCCGCGACACAGTCTGGGCTGAGTGAGGCCCTGACAACGGTGGATCCTCCCTGGTTCTCGTCTTCTGGAAATATATGTAGGCGTCAGCCGCGAGACCCAGACATATTTAACGAGTCTTTGAGTGAGGAGGAGGAGTAGGACAGTGTGGGTGGTGAAGAAGTGTAGACTCTGTCTTTGGTGCTGTCCGAATCTATTCATCCTCTCCGTACGACTACTAGCTCCTGTCATACCTTTAATTTCTCAAGCTATTCAGGTGTAATTGAAGATTAAAGATGCCTTGCAGGACACCATAAAATGCCAATGCACGACGAGTGTCGACGAGAGGCTTGCGGTGACACGGGGTCTGCACGCGGTATTCCGGGTCTTGCATCCTTTTCCACGACGCGCACCACTAGCGCCCAAGCGACGAGTTCGCGTTGCAGCTTGTATCAACAGTTCAGGTCATACACCGATCTGACTGCCTTTCTCTCCACCTGCGCTCAGTCTAGGAGATTTATCAGAACAACATCAAAGCCTTGTGCTCGCAAGCATGGCATGACGGTGGACCATCAAGGTTTTCTTTCAGTAACCACGACGCTCGGTTCGCTAGACAACAGTCAATTCGTCCACAGGCCCGGGCATGAACATGATAGCATGTTCAATGTTGCAAGCACCTGAAACTATTATTGCGATCTACTCAGTCGAGCTTACGGGGGTTATACACGGATTTGGACTCTTCGTTTAATCGGGCCGGGTCACTTGCAGACTCGAACGTTCAATTCAACCTGACTGAGGTACGAAGTCTGGATGCCTATAAGGTTCACTCCAAATGGCCGCATTTCTTCCCTGCAGCACAGACGTAACCAGGCATGTTGAGCCGCTCCGTGGCTCCAGTTGAGCTTAGCTTGTGAGCTGAGAACCTTGGACTTAAGCTGCTGCGCACTGAATGCAAACCCCGCGATTGTCTACGGGCTCATTGGCATTTCCGGTTCCATTCTCAGTACTCCTATTTCACACAAGCCGCTTTTGTTGCTCAACATCAGGTTCTATGGACGCAGGGCAATGATGTCAAGTTCCGACCTCACCGGTACCGCACAGTAATTTACTGTATTCACGTTACCGTGCTAATAGCTTGCAGGGGTCCCTGTTAACAACAGTCCCTGGAGAACGCTTTACCGGATTCAAGTTGCCTACAAACAGTGTGAGCTCATTAAACTTCGAGTTTTCACTGCGCGCAGGCTGAATCCATGGCGACTCCGTGCTGCAATGCTGGGACTCGCGGAGGGAATCTCGAGCCATGTAAGGCTATGTTCCAACAGAAGAGTGGGGTCACCGACAACATTCACGTACGTTGTTGCGCTTCGAAGAAGCCGTCGAATGGTCACGATGGTGCAATGGTGTGAACATGCCATTTCGACGGTAAACCTTCACACCATTCTTCCCATGATAGATATGTTCTACGCCCACGCGAACGAGGTAAGTTTTCATCGCTCGCAGCTGATTTTGCTCTATCCTTCTCCCTTCTCCCTCGTTGTCTGCGACAATGTTAGACCTTGCTGATCCTATTGTGCCAGGCTCAGACGTGGACGACTTCCGCATACTGTGCGTACACAGGGTCCCGACTTCAGTATTATAGTTTCTGACTCTTATGGCAGCGCAAGCTCGGACTGGCTTTTTGCGATTGCAGGTACTATGTGTTTGGACTTACATCTCGAGAGGTTCTTACCGTTGCCGCCAGTGATAATATTCTACGAACAGGCTATTACCATCGGTGAGGAAGTATCTGCAGTGTGGAAGAGAAAGCTTGCAGGAGCATCAATATTGCTTGTTTCGATTCGCTGTACATTGCTCCTCGAAGCCGTCTTTTCTCGTGCTACCTCAGCCAACACCTGAGGTACGCATGGAAGTCATGATCATACGCTCTTGTCGTATCTCAAGCATATATCGTTTGATTCGCAGAGGTCTGTTTGCTGAGACACGCCAGCTTCTGCTATCGTACTCACTTGCTGCGAATATCTAGCTGCCATAGCCGGACCAGAATGGTTCTGATTCCAGTATTGATGGGGTACACGCAGACTGCCGGTACGTTCAGCAGCCTGATTGTAATAGGACTGCGCTAAGCACTTGGATAGTATTCTCCGCTCTAAGGATGTTTGCCATTTCAAACAGGAGCTATGTACTCCTGTGCATCGTCCTCGTGCTTGGACTGGCTCCTGCCGCTATCAACGCCGTAAGCTTTACACCATGTAAATGCATCGGGTGTTGTCCTTACCTGTGCACATGGTGATGTAGTATCTTCTAGTGCGTTCCTCCGTTCCGCTGTCCTTCATTGGTCCGCGGTACGTGTACTGTTCCCAGACCATTCCGCTACCAGGGAGGCTGAGTACAGCGTGAGTGTTTCCTGCAGTTGTAGGTGTTTGAATATCACTGATGACATGAAGACAGACGTGAGCATAAACACTCTCATGTCATACGCATTGCTCATTGCTCATGCTTAGTTTCGCTGGCTTCTCGCGCACCTGTCATTGTGGCAGAGACGTTGATACTCGTGTACATGTGGTTTACAATGCACTATTTTCAAGTCAAGACCATCCGCATCGCTGCAGCTCCCTCTCTTACGCAGTGCATGCTACGGGATGGTAAGTGTATAATGCTGTTGGGCGACCTATCCTCACTGCAATCTGTGGCCTAGGCACGATATACTTCTCGTAAGCTGACAATAATCTTTCGCGCGATGCCCTGATACTCACCGACTTACAGAGTCTTGTTACTCCTCAACATCGCCCAGATTGTGATACTCCACCATCAGGCTCGTCAATCCATCGAATTAGTCGAAAGCTGCGCTGAGCCCTTTGCAGAACATTTCATTCGTCGGTGCGGTCCTAGACACAATGGTAAGAGCCTGACTTCAAGTTTCCAACAAATGCTTCCATGTTGACTCATCCTGCCTCTATCCCAGCCACCTATTCTCACGTGCAGGTTTATGATGAACCTACAACAATCTATGACACACTCTGGACTCAGCGGATTCTCGACAGCCATGGATCATAATTCAAGTTGGTCCTCGCTATCTGGGGTCGTATTCAGACAACGGACGCCAGATGAATACGCGCTAAATGGGCCTCCAGATGGGGAGGAGGGAGAGAAAGAGGAATGTCGTGTCGGAGATGGAGTGCTCACGGGCGCGATGGTCTTGAGAAAGTGCTGACCAGGCTTTTCATTGCCGCTATCGTCCAAATATTACCTGTTCAATTTTACCAGCATAGCAGCTAATTTATGTCATTCATTTGCCCTCTCCGATATTTACCTCCGTCTCATAGTATTGAACCTGCGAACATCGGCCCAGTCACACATTTTGGAGATCTGACGACGCCATGCGTAGCGCGCTTCACGGTGTCAGCGGTCCAGACCACGTGCACGGTGACAGCAGTCCGAGTCATGCTCGTCGGCCACGGCCGCGGCTTTGCGACCGCCGACGAATGTGTGCACCACAACCATGATAAATAGACCTACCCCCAGCATTACCCCATTGCCATTACCACTGGTTTTGTATCTTTCAAACCTCCTTCAAGTTAGCAATGCGGACAGGCGACTGAGCAAAAACAGCCAAATGTCGTCGACCTCGCCGGCTCAAATGGCGGGAGTACTCACCACGAAACTCCTGTGTTGTACACCGATCCGGCGTCAGCAGCTGTTTCCCAAGGTCTGGAACTTGTAAGTTTGTAAGCTGGTGGTCAAGCTTGACTGATATACTTCCGCTCAGGCGTGGAATCGCACTGGGGCGTTCATCTTTGAGACCATCACATACTATATCACCGCTGGATTTCTATAAATCCCACCGTGACAGTGGTACAAAGAAATGTCACCGTTCAACTTATATCATATCGCGCTCCAAGGTAGCTCAACGCTCAGGAGCTGCTTGTGAGCTTGGCGCCGCTCAGTGGCCACATCGACGATACCAGCCGTGACAATGCTCAGGAGCACCGCCAGGCTATCCCTTCTCCGGATCCAGAAGCAGCCGCAGCGCATGATGATGGACATCTGTTTCAATGGGTGCGCCACGACTTGAACTTAGGTTCACAGGCTCCATTTCCGAAATCCAGCCGCCAGGACCGGATTGCCCGAAAGTTATAGCGCACTCAGGCCCGTATCACATAAAGCTGCCCTTCGGTTCTGCCAGTGTTCGGCGTGTCTATGACAGCTGGTGCTGCTTGTGTCAATGATGTCCCCCTCGCCGGCTTCGGAACTACCATTGGCGCAGATGTAAGTGCGTCGTTCCAGGCAACATAGCTAGCTGATCGTCTTTCCGTTCAGCGCCGATGGTAGCCGTCTCTTGGTTGGCATTGCAGGTAAGCCTCGCCCTTTTCTATGGACTATATAACACGAGGCTTAGCACAAGCGCATAGCTCTATCTATTTACGAATATTCGATCACGTTTAGCCGAGAGATAGAGGTGGTCTGGTGCCGCAGGCTGTCTGCAGCGTCGTATCTACTCGTTGCACTCCGTGCATGCTTGCTCGTTGAAGCCGTCATGCTCATGCTACCGGACCCAGAACCCGAGGTAAGTAGTACAGTCATATGACTGATCATTTTGCGCTCATTCGGTCGTATGTAGAGGTAAGCTTTTCCAACTTGACGCACACATAGTACCACGGCGAGACTCATTCTCGCAAGGTGCCATGCACGAATTACTATGGTACTGACTCCGGTCTTGGTCGCCAATATTCATGGTTCAGGTGCGTCCAATGCTTTGCATGTGTCTCCACGCGAATCCTCACATCGTTTAGTATTCACCGCACTTCGTGCCTTCGCTATATGGAATCACAGCCGCTTGCTACCGCTCTCAGTGTTGATGCTTGGGCTGACACCGATAGGATTCTACATCGTAAGTAGAACCTCTGTAGCACCGTGGATACTGCAATAGCTCATCTCTGCCGTACAGTATCTCATCGCAAGCAATAAGGTGGCCTTGGGATTCGTTGGACCGTCATTCTTCATATGCAACCTGTCGGGGAAGTTGACGGGTCGACTCAACGTTATGTAGGTGCCAAATGTGTGCCATTGTGACTTCCATTGATTGAAAAACGCCGTTCTAGGTGTGCGTTTGACATGTTCTTCAGCCTCTTCCGTTAACGAGCTGTTGTTCAGTTGCCCTTTCGACTCGAATACCCCCTCTCGTGGGCGAGGCTATGGTCACGGCCTTGACGATAGTCAAGACCTTTTCCCATAGACGACAATCTCTGCACATCTCATCGTCAATCTCGGCATGCTTGCTTAGGGATGGTATGTAGCCTCAAATCACTCTTTTGATCATCATTTCATAACAACTCACATCAGGTACTATGTACTTTATGTGAGTAACGGTATCATTCTTGATACGCCTCTGATGTAGCCCATGAGATAGTGCGCTCGTTTTGGTGAACGCCGCGCAGATCATCATATTTTTCGTCCTGTACGTATCCTCATGCTACCGTCTGAGCGATTGTCTGACTAGGTGTGCGACAGAGCATTGCGTCGCTCGGCGCATTTCTAGATACCATGGTGAGGCCTTTCCTTTCCGTTCGTGCATGGCAAGAGAGTTCTGATTAACGCTGCAGCCTCCAATACTCATCAGCCGGTTCATCATGAACCTTCATCGTGCGGCGACGTCCCATGATCCTACCGACTCACGAACGGAGCAGCCATCTTCACAATACCCAATCGCGGACCGCAGTCTCTGGTCGACAGTCGTCGGTGATCTTGGCGAGTCTCTTGATGATGGAGTGGTTGATCCACTGTATGAATTGTCGTGATTGCTTTAGCATTATAGTTTCTGCGGTATGACATGAGGGCGGCTTGAACGTCCAAGGGGAGGGTGCACTGTTACCATACATCTCCCCAGCCAAAATGACCAATCATTAAAGCTTGCAGGAGTTGATGTGCCGATACCCTCTTCCGACTCATGGGTGCTCGGCATCACTCTGATTATGGTTTGATAGATCTCAGAGTCATGGCAGATGGACATATGTACCCTTGACGCGGCGCATGGCAGGAACAATGATGCAGTTTTGGGTAGCCATTATACTGGCATGATAATCGACTTCCGCTGCATCTTCTCATCAATCTGGAAGATACAAATGTAGCATGGTGTGGAAGTACAAAACCTCTCACAATTTGTGGGAACGGCGCTGAAGCTCATCTGAGCAGCGCCGAACGTCAAGCGGTATGAGTTCCGAACAGTGGCGAGTGTGCCTTCACTATCCAATGCTTCTGTATCCAATACACCACCGAGTCGAGGGTCGAAGGACATGTGACAATGCTTGCTGGGCCATGTGGGGCGCTGACGCCACAAAGGCTTCGGTTTCGGCGTACCTGCAATTCGAGGCTCGTCTTGGTCAATATCTCAAACTCAGACAAAGGCTATAGATATCCTCCAAGAGTTGGCCGATGATGTGACACGGAGCCTGTTTTTGTGTTCCAAAGAGCGAAGGGATATTGGTACTATTTCTCCAATGTGTTTGAGGTCTCTAACCTTAGGATCCGGCGGATTCGGAAACGTTCACCAGTAAAGCACATGAATGTTACTGCGGAGTAATACACACAGCGGAACGATACGTGAATAAACTCCGGCGTAAAAGGGATAAAGTACTGATACTCCGGTGCGCTGACAGAAGAGTCCTCGCTAGTGACACTTGCCCCTTTCGACAAGATCATGACCGGTCGAAGAGACAGTCACAAGTGAGTTAAGAGAAGCTACGTCTCAAGCACTTCAGTTTTTCTTCGCTCGCATGTCGGCAAAGTACTTCGTGTACCTCTTGAGGACATAGTCCTACAAAAAGTGTTAGCCTGTTACTCAGAAAGGAAGAATAGCGTTTAATCGCACCTTGTCCCAGGTCGACACGAAGCTGGGGTGAGATTGGACAGCCTCGGAGTACTTTGCCCAGCGCACCAGCTTTTGAGCCCGAAGTGACTCTAAGATCTTCGGACCAACGCCTTGGCCTGCGGGGTACCCTCCCAAGTCGTTCGCGAAGTTCTGCTCGACTCTTCCCAACAGCGGCGCGATGGCGATGTCAGCCATCGAGAACTCGCCCACAGCAAAGCCCTGGGCCGGAAGCAAAGCTTGCATGCGCTCGAGTGCGCGGACCAGCTGCTCCGGGTCCTCGCCCTTGTACAGGACCGCGACAACGGCCGGCATGTATATGGTCCCGACCGCGTCGACGAAGAGGCGAACCTTGGCGCGCTGAACCGGGTCCTTCGGAAGGATGCCAGAATTGGGATACAAATCGTTGACAAAGTCGACCATGACGAGCGACTCTGTCAGCTTTGTGGACTGCGGGGATGGCTGGTCTCCGGGGACTTTCGGCCCGCCGTAGGCAATCGAAGGGACCTAAAGCTACTTGTCAGCGAGTGCCACACTGCAAACTGACTGAACGCACCGTGCCAATTGGATTGACCTTCTCGGTGTACCAATCAGGTTTGTCGTCGAGGTCGATCTCGAAGGGGGTGTACTCGGCCTTCGCTTCGGCGAGCGCCATACGAACCTGCATCGTGGGTGTTTAGTGTTGAGCCAGGGCACGCGCAATAAGTAAAACATGAGCATACCCTGTGCGCATACGGGCAGGACTGCTCGGATAGATCATTAATGGAACGGTCATATTATTACTTTGTAGCAAACGTACCACGCAAGTGTAAAGTGTGAGCTGCTGCGTCATGGTGAAGTCTTGGATACGGTACGTTCGAAATAAATTGCTGCTTCTACGTCAGATACGCTCAGCATATATACCACCACGGACCAGAAGATCGCCTTACTTACGAAGCGTATGCAGCGCCGATTTGAGAACCAACATTGACACTTCGGCCCTCCAGTCTCACCCATACGCCAAACATTTTCCCGAATCCCGGTCGCCTCGGAGTGGAGAGGAGCAGAGCATGGCTATTAAGCTTGAGAGGTAAGTGCAGGGCCGTTATGACGATTAACGTTGACTCACCGGCCCATCTCGCTGTTTATACACCATAGACCAGGTATCTTGCAAGATAGCGGTTGGTTTCGGTTGGAGGCACCGACATCGCGACGAGTATACGGGTAGAGGGGCGCTCGAACAACGGGATTCTTGGAGTTTTGCTCCCGCTGCTGTGCACTGCTGTGCATCGCGGCTCCACAGCCATCGATCAAGCGAGTACGTAGAGCGATTTGGTGGGAGATGCCGGTTCCATTGTCGAATGGACCTTTCCGCGTCTTAAGGTATCAGACAAGTTCCGAAGATCTGGATGTCGGCTTTCCGTGCTTTAATACAGTGACATAGAACTACGAGTCCACGCGAACAGAGTACATGTGGCCCATTCTTAAACTTGAAGAATGAGTAAAAATAGAGCAAATCGAACGATAGGGGCCTTACCTTTCAGGCACTAATGCAACACCTGCTTGTCAATGCCGTTGGTGAGCTATTCCGGAGAACAGTCGTGCATCATGCCATACATCCCGTTGAATGTCTGAGTGCGGGCGCCGTATATCATCGGGAAGATCTACATGGTGTCTCTGGGGACCAGACGATGAACGCGAGGAGAGGAGCTTGGTGGCTTGCGCGGAAACAAGATTTCGGTGAGAGACACCCGCTGCCCCACGTAGCGATTTTCTCCGAGATTGAATGGCTCGAGTGTAGTGCCGACGCTCCCGCCGAAGCTGAGCTGCACTTAGATAGTCTCCGACAACAGTCTCAAAGAACTTCCACCAGTCCACGTGTTTGCTGGCTGCCAGGCTGATAGTGGGGAAGATTGAATGGAGTGGTCTGTGTTGAAACTTCGGCGAAAGATTTGCGAAGGGCATAATAGAGCTGGAGGGCGAGTGCCGAGCACCGTCAAACCTGTAGAGGTAAAAGAATAGCGTATTCTTCATGGAGTGCTAAAGCGCATGCTTAAGAGCCCAAACGAGCACAACGGACGAGGTGCGCTCTGCGACCATGTTCATCTATTCGGCAGTAAAGGAGAAATTTGTATATGACACTGGGAGGACTGACGCGGTGCCAAGGATATGACAGACTGTCGCCAAGTATTGCGGATAGTCCGGTCGAAATGACCGGAAGGGGGGCGTAGATGCGCGTCGAATTGGAACAGTGGCAGTGCGCTTCTGACCGGTGGTTGCCAGACAACCTTCTTGCCCTCGCGCGGCTACCGCTCAGGGAAAGTTGGTTCCAAAGGGTATTGATACTTTCAAAGCTAAGTCTGCGAGTGGAGAATATTGGGGCATGATGCATGAACAAGGTCGCCACGAGTACGCGACGGTACACCCGTCGGCGGGCTTGATGAAGGCAGGCAGATGCCAATGGTTGCCGACAGCCTTCTTCGATGCGACCCCTGGTACGTGACAAAAGGGAACGTAACAGAGGTGGGAAGCACCTGCACACAGATTTCAGCGGCAGAATTGTGCAAGAGGGTAGGACGTACCGTGCCGGTCGCCTATCACACTACATACGGCCTCCGGGACTCCTCGATGTCCTTCAAGGGCCGTGTATATCGTCCAGGTAATTGTCACCGGTGTGCGGGCCATGAGTTCGACATGAGGCAAGTGCAGTTGATGCCGGAAAGGGTGAGGAAAGATGCTAGACAGCGAAGCATGGCAGCCGGCGGTGTGCGGAGAGAACTAACGTCGCCGAGCGTTGAGTATTCGAGAGCATCCATCGCTTCATGCCAAGCGAGCGCGGGGACGGCAGGACCGTACGGCTCAAACGGAGAGTGCGTTGGATGGCGGCGGTGGTGGTCATTTCGCCATTCGAGGTGGACGTCGGGTGGACGCGAGCGAGACGCGTCCTCGAAAGCGTGGTCGGGACCCCAGACACTATCCTCAGGACCCCGATCGTCTCAGCCTCCCTGTGAGCGCCTTCGCGTCGCGACTTGCGAGACGCGACCACCTGTTTCTCGTCTTCCTCGCAAATCCGCCTCCCACCCATCGCACGACACACGACGCAGAAGAGGCTTCATCGATCATCGATGTGAACGCTACACGTCGTCACAAACACGATATTCAAGTTTGACTGACCTTTGCACTCACACTCGTCTTGTTCATTTATATTCTCCACAAAACGGCCAAATCAACCATTCTTGTCGAGTCTGCCCAGCAGACAAAACGTCCACGTTTGTTCAAGCTCGCCATCGTCGACTAAGTACCAGGCTACAACCGCCACTGCGTCAGGCTACTCAAAGTACTTCAGAATCGAATCAGTCTGCTTTCGCGCATCGTGCTCATCCGCTCCGGAATTTTCGGGCCGCATCAGGACCCACAGCGCGGAGACGCCCGATGTGATGGCGCCGATGCAATCCATGCCAGTGCAGGCCTGGCGAGTGGCGACAACTTGAACATCCACCATCTTGTATCTGCGCCTTTGGGGCAAACTTGGCGTTCTACGTTCACAACGTCTCTCTGCGCTCAAGCCATTATGCACAGGGCACTCGCAATCCAAGAAATACTAAGCTTAATCTTTGAATTTGTCCTTTCGAACACTGATTCAGACAAGCAACGCAACGTTGCTCTACCCCGCAGCCGTCCCGTAGTCGATCGGCGAAATGAGCATAAGCTTGAAGAAGCCACTCCGAGTCTGGCCGCTCTCGCTTGCACCTGTCGCAGTTTCACCGATGCAGCCCTGAATATCCTATGGAGAGATCCAGATTCCCTTATCCCGCCTATCCAATGTATGCCAGACAATGTGCGGTCTGTCGCCGCGAGTGTGGCCACAGGAACGCAGCAGGAGGAGTCACAGGCGGCTCTACGCATGTCTCTCAATCGCAGGGCTAGGCTGGTGCGCAGCTGTGTGTCAGACAAGTAGCAAGTTTGCTCGCTCATCTGCTATATCTCAACAGGAGCTCAACAGGGAGCCCACTGACGCAGAGTGGGACAGGTTTTTCACACACGCTCATTGAGTGCAGGTTCTGCATCTGCGTGTGGAGAGGTGCGCTGAAGATACGAGACTGGACGACAACCTGTTGGCGCGCGTGGCCGCGCACATCATATCCCGCCACACCGCCGCAGGCAGGTCCCCATTTCCGACACTTATGTGCCTCGTCTTCGACTACTTCACTGGGCAGAACTCGGGCGTGCTTCCCTGTATTCCGTCTCTTGCTGGGCGAAACCTGAAATATATCTCGTTACAATGCACGCCGTGCGATGCACAAGATCACGACGTCTCAACGGCATTATCGCCGTTACACGAGGTCTTCCATCTTGTTAACCAGCACTCGCCATTTATCGAGCTCGTCCATGTTGATCGGGGCTCTAAGCGCCCGACGCGTGTCGAAGAACAGCTCTTTTCCCATCCATCCGCAAGTTGGGCCAACCTGAGGACCTTCCGTACAGACGTTATCCTCCATGAGGAGGACATCCCTCACCTCGCAGAATGCACCAATCTGACCTCTCTTGCTATATTCCTGCCATCCGACCACCTGTTGCAGCTTCAAAATCGCAGTTTAGCCTTTGAATGCCTCCAGAACTCGCCTTGGCGGCCTCTACCAGGGCCCTCGGTTCGATCACCAGCTTTCTCCAGAACATTTCTCTTCCAAGATTAAAAACATTGAAGCTTCGCCCTATCACGTGGACACATGGTGAGGATAAGGCGGGCGCCGTCAATGATTGTTTCGCTGCGATCGCCACCCACTCTTCACTGCTGCATCTGGACATCAGGACTGTCAACCAAAAACGCCACATCTCTTGTTCCATCGATGCTTCCGACCTGGAGAAGCTACTGCCGCTCCATCGCCTGCGTACCCTGAGCATTACACGCCGTCCTGGCAGGATGTTCGAGATCCTACAGGTGAATGTGGGCGACGAAAGTATAGTGGCTATTGCAGCCTAGGCGCTGCCCGAGATGGAGGTCCTTCAGCTTTCCTCAACCCCTGATATGTCAAGCCACGTCCCCACAACGGCGGCCACTCCAGCTGGCCTCGTCGCGGTGACTGCGCCGGAACTGCCCCAACCTGCGCTCCCTCGCCCTCACGCTCGCCGTCGCCGGCGGCGGCATCTCCGAGGAGACCACGTACCAAATCCGCAGGCTTGCGAGGGGGACACGGCCGACCACCCGCTCCATACTTACACTCGCACTCGACTTTCACAATCTCTATGTACACTGTCCCAGACCCAGCGGCTGTCGCACACGCGCTGCTCGTCCTGTTCCCGCGATTGACGTCCATCGCACACTCGGAGCGCGCGGGTAAGCATCGAGGTGACCAGTGGCGCGCTGTGCCGGATGTTTATTCAAGCTGCACACCAGACGTAGCCTGTGGCACTTCCGTTGCAGAACCCGGCTCACCAATATGTTCTGTTGACGTAAGTACTTGCAGTAGCGACATGAGCACCTGAATGCGGCGGCATGCTTGTCTGCTGAAGTCTGCCAACGCGTATCAGTGAGGAGGTGACCTGTATACGCACAGCGTACGTGAAGGCTGAATAAGGACCATGGCGGCCGTGGCGCACCACTACCCAATCTGAATCTGAAGATGCGGGGGCGCCACAAAGCGCCTAGTCTGTGACCAGCCTCTCCAGTGACCCAATTTAGACATTGGATCAGGAGAGTCTGGTGCCCGCCCAACGGCGGACGGGGGGTTTGCGTTCGTCCATTTCTCGGCGAGCGCTTAGCTCCCTCGAGACTCGAGGTTCGACTCCCTGTGTCACACTATTGTAGCACATACTCAGGAGACGTAATATCAATACTTGAACATTGTTTTATGATTTATAAAAATTAATAACAATTTTTGTGCTCGCTGGGCCTCTTAAACGGACACACAAATAAATGCGATAGAAACAGGTCCAGCAGATAGGTTATGCGGCGGAACATGCTTCTGGGGCATTGCTTACGGCCTTATCTCACACAGTCTTGGTACTGAAGGCTAACTGTGTGCATTTTGTGATATTCCATCGAGTGGAAACTATAGGACTGCTCGGGCTGGGCAGTGTTGCTCAGCCTACTGAGCGGTGACACTGCGCCGCAAGTTATAACCGCGCCGTCGCCCAATCTATTCCGCAAAAATTGTTGCAAATGTTAAATATACAGTCTCAGTGTGGTCATACATTTATGTGGTACTATAGTCAAACGTAGACGGAGGGAGTCGAACCTCGAGTCTCGAGGGAGCTAAGCGCTCGCCGAGAAATGGACGAACGCAAACCCCCGTCCGCCGTTGGGCGGGCACCAGACTCTCCTGATCCAATGTCTAAATTGGGTCATTGGAGAGGCTGGTCACGAGACTACAAAGCGCCAAGCATTAGTGCCTGCCCAAGCCCAAGTCCCCCACTATCAACCTGCTGCGCGAGCGCACGCACAATACAACGACTCAGTCGTTCACTCCGGTTCCAGAGTTGGCTTTGAGAGTATGCATTACATCGTTACAAGCTGAGCACAGGAGAAAGCGTACAATACAGAGTGGTCATCACAATACACCGACAGCGGTAACAGCAAACAGGAAAATCGTGAAAAGGCCGTACAGAGGCACGCCGTGCACGCGAGGCGCCATGGTTTTCAGGCAAACGGCGCCCGGAGCAAGCCTACGCGGTCTCGCTCGGCGGCCGCTTCTCGTCGCCGTCGTCGACGCGGATGCTGTCCGGCCGCGAGCCGCCCTCGCTCTCCCCAGCACGCTCGCGCATCTCGGGCGCATTCGCCTCCGCGCCCGCGTCCGGCACCGCGACCTCGTCGCGCCCGCCGCCCTCCTCGAACGCCGTCTTGTGCTTCTCAAAGTGCGCGCCGTGGTTCCTAGAACGCGCGCGTACCGGTCAGCGTGCGTGCGCGCAACGGGGACAGAAACGCGGGAAGACGCACTCGGGCCCGATGATGGTGACGACGAGCACGAACGCGGCGACGACGCCGATGAGGATGCCCTGCACGGTCGCGTAGTCCGGCACGAGCCCTTCCTTCCCCGGGATCGTCGTCTTCAGGTTGTCTCCCCCCGCTACATGCAACACGGTTAACATCACGCGCTCTGCGCGGGAAGATATGGAGGTAGGGGACGCACTGGCTTCGATCTGTGCGGACGCGGACGAGACCATGTTGCCGACCTGGTACGCGACGCCCGGGAACGTCGCGCGGAACGCGGGCGGCGAGATCTCGCCGAGCAGAATCGGAATCTACACCCCCGCCAAACAAAAACAAAAACCTCAGTCGCGCGGACGGAGGCCCGAGGATGCAAGACAGGACGTACGACACCCCAGGCGCCCTGCACGCCGAACTGGATGCAGAACGCGCCGGCCGAGAGCGCGCCGAAGCTGCTCGGGAGGATCCAGAGCGGGATGAACGCGCCGATGAGGCAGACGAAGATGCTGTAGGGCTTTGTCAGCTGTCGTCCACGGCAGAATGCCCGCTGGATACACTCACACAATCGTGAGACGGCGTCCGATGTACTGGCTCACTAAGCCTGCAACGGTTCCTCCGCTGCAATCGAGTATAAGTGATTTATCCCGCTGCGCCGATTGTATGGAACTTACGCAATGGCACCCTAGAGAAAGCCAGTCAATCAAAATGTATCTCTGACAAGGTTGTAGAAACCGAACTTACACAGTTGCCGATGATGGTCGCCACGGTCGCGTCATGGGCAGTGAAGCCCTTGGAGGATTGGAGGTAGGTAGGGTACAGATCCTGAGATCCGTGCGACAAGAAATTGAAGCCTGTTTTTCCGTCAGTGCGCTCCACCACAGCCCTTTGGAAGCGACTGACCAGTCATCAATAATACAGCATAAATACACAACAGCCAGTGCTTCTTCAGCATCGCCTTCGTCTCGTGCAAGAACACGCGCGTCTTGCTCTTCGTCGAGTGCCCAGTATTCGCGCGCGCGGCCTTCGCCCGCAGGAAGATCTCGCTCTCGGGGAGCAGGAACCGGATGAACGCCGCGAAGAGCGACATGCCGGCCGCGGTCCAGAAGAGCGCGCGCCACGAGGCAGACACCTCGGGGACGAGGAACAGATTGACGACGGCGGCGATGAGGTACCCGACGGCGTAGCCCTGCTGCAGCACGCCGCTCGCGAGCCCGCGCGCCTCGACCGGCAGGTTCTCCAGCCCCGTCGACGCCGCGAGTCCCCAGATGCCGCCCATCGCGATGCCGAAGAGCGCGCGCACGCCGAGGAACTGCTCGAACGTCTGCACGAAGCCCGCGCCGAGCTCGAGCACGGCGACGAGCAGCAGGTTCGCGACAAGCGGCCACTTGCGGCCGTACCGGTCGGAGAGGATGCCGAAGATTACCGCGCCGACGGAACGCAGGAGGAGCGTGAGCGTGATCGCGGTCGTCTGCGCGGGGTCAGCGCCGCGCGCATGCAGGAGAAGGTGCAGCGACGCACGATATCATGGGTGTCCCGATTGAACTGCTTCTGGAGGTTCGTCACGCTGAGCGACACACTGAAGAAGTCGACCGCGTCGCACGTCCACGCCAGCCATCCTGCGCCTCCCCGTCAGCTTTCTTTTACATGCCTATCTGACTCGCATCGGGCACGCACCCGACCAAAAGTGCCCCCACTGGACCCAGGTAAGCGAGCGCAGGACCTGGAGGAGCGGCCGCCCGCCCTGGCGCTGCTCCCTGCGGGGCACAAGAGAGGTGAGGAAGTGGGGGCCATCGCTATCGCTGAGGGGGAGGACTCGACTCGGCTGTGGCCTCGCACGTCGGTTTATATACTCGCTCCCTTTGCGTATGAGCGTCAGCACCGGGAATTCTGATCTGGGCCGGCGCGTGCGGCAGGGTCCTCCGTCCCTCGCAGAAGCCCGCATCCCCGCGCCCGCTTGATACCGTCTCTGATGCCCAGGCAGCCGAGCACTGCTCAAAATGCGGGGTAGCCGTCCCCCTCCCGCCCGTTCCCCTCTGTCTGACCCAGCTCTCGCCGTTTGCCCTTGGGCCTTCACATATTTTGGTCAGTTGCTGCAGGGTGTGTTCGGCCGAAAAGCAGCCCCTCGCCCGACCGACAAAATGGCGCGCGCTGACTGGCCGATGCCCTCTGGAGGAACTGTCTCTCCCGTCGCTTGCCCCGCCACCGCGATCAGCACGCGGGGGACCCCACACTGCCGGATCTCGCACCGCGATCTGCGATCTCTCAGGAACGCGCCCGGCACGGGCATGCAAAGCGTGGGCGCTCAAGACTGCTCAAGACTTTTGAGTGAGGATAATTTCTGCAGCCTCGGAATTCGGAACTCAGGACATATATTGCCCTGTACCTCGCGCATTTCACGGTTGACCCATGTATATATATAGAGTAGGAAGTAAGTGCAATTTGGGAAATGCGCTGCGGATCAACCTTTGCACCACTCTACACCGCAGCTTTGGTCTCCCGTCACATAGTAACTTACTGGCAAGTACAGACTGTACAGTAACGCGGGCAAATATGCTGAGCCTGTTGCATCCGAGACCCATAGCCTAGATAATGATCGAGCGAACTATGCTTCCGTAGGCGCATCATTTTACCTACGCAGTGGTGGACGAAATATGTAGTGCGTCTCTTAGATTGTGAGTCCTGAAAGCGGTGTATGTATATTCAGTATCCAAAGACGTCCCCGAATAGTCTCTGTGCCGCCGCGATGTCTGTTTATGGTGGGAACATCACGCCGCTATTTCATCCACGCCGTGGTGCGCGAAACTGTGCGCTTCCAGAGCATGTGAGCATGCATTTCTGACATATGTACCCTACAATTTCCCTCACTGTCGCCTTTGCACGGCGCGTCGTCGGCGCGCCATTGTCAAGTTCCCGCTGAGGTGTCTGGTTATGTCGGAGCACGCCGCACCGCCATTTCATCCACGCCGTGCTGGACGAGATTGGGCGCTACCTGATCCCCGGCGTGTGGACGTCTCCGCCCATTCTGCGAACAGGATATTTCAGCTGTACTAGGAGACGAAATGACACTAGCTATCACGGTCTCGCGAACCGTATATATCTGCAATTACATCCAAAGTGATGTCCCAGCTTATGAAAGCAACAAGGCAAGAGATGGGTGGGCAACAAGGCGTCCAGACAGGATGAGGACTTCCCACTCCATATATAAGAGAATGGGAACCATTGATAATTTAGTTCGCGTACGTACTAGTATGCCGAACTCAATCTCGGCGGGCTGCCGCTAAACCCTGAGGCAAACCACCCCGCAAACGGCAGCCGTCCCACCGCCCCGATGCACCGTGGCGCCGCCCGAGCCTACCGCTTCGCCTTCTTCATGCTGCGCCGCGCGGTCTTCCTCTCGGCGTCGCGCGGCGCCGGCGCGTCCGCCGCCTTGCGCTTCTGCCCCGCCGTCGCGGCGCTCGCCGTGTTCTTCACGGTGACGACCGTCTGCGTGCCCGCGCCGCCGCCCGCGAGCACGGCGACCTGCGCCTGCGCCGCGCCCCAGTCCGCCGCCGCGTCGTCGATCGCGTACCTACGCCCCCGTCATGCTGATAAGCACGCTGTTACGACTTCACCTAGCCAGACAACAGTAAGATACGCACCTGCTCAGGTCCAGCGAGTCGATCATCTGCCGCTGTTTTTCCCGCAGCGCTCCCGTCGCCGCATCGCCCGCCGCCTGCAGCTCGTCCGCGAGCGCCGCGGCGACGGCCTTCCGTCGGCCGCCTCAGCAAGCGGTGCCGCGATGGCCCGCTGCGCCGGGGCGGCGGGAGCGTCGCCTCGATCGCGGCCTTCTGCACGTCCTGCAGCCGCTTGCTCAGCTTGCGCACGAGCTTGCAGAACAGCGCGAGCGCCTGGTTCACCGGCAGCTGCAGCTCCGCCTGCAAACCCACAGCCATTGCCAGTCAGCTTCGGTCCACATGTATTGGTGTCCGGTGATGGGTGAAGAGACGCACCTCGACTTCCTCGATGGTCTTCCGCTGGAGGCCGAGCGCGAGCAGGATCGAGCTCTGCACCGCGCTCAGCCGGAGCTCGGCGCCGAGCCGCTTCTCGAAGTAGAACGTCGCGACGGCGGGCAGGAGGTCAAGGATGACGTGGTAGTCGAGCATGTTGTTCGCGTACGACTCGAGGCGCTTCAGGTCGAATGGGGACATATGAAAGTTGAGCTCCGTCGCGGTCAACTCTGCACATGGCGAAATCAAAGTTAGAGACCGCGTTGGCGTAGTAAGAAAGCGCATCTCATACCTCGCGCCGGGTCCACGTCGAGCTGCTTCACGCCCGCGTTCGCCGCCTCGAGCACGCTCAGCGCCGTCACGCTCCCGAACTCGCGGAACTTGAACGCGAGCAGCGCAAGGAACCGCCGCCGGAAGTCCTTCGCGAACTCGCCGAGCCACTGCAGCTCGTCGTCCGCGGACGCGTTCAGCCCGCGCACCATCACGCACGTGTGCTCGCCCGTGAGCTCGCTCTGCGTCTGCCGCACGTACAGCGGCACGTAGCCCGCGCGTTTCCAGAATCTGCAGTCCAGCACATCAATGTCAAGACATGCGCAGGGCGTGGTGGGGTGCGTACCGAAGGAGCTGGGGCGTGAGCCCGTACGACACGCCGAGGTAGTCGAGCGTTTCTGGCCTGCGCTCACTGAGCCGCTGCAGGAGGGGCGGCATCGCCGTCGGTGCGCGCACAGTCGGCTGGTCCGTCAGCAGCGTCGCCGACTCGTCCACGCGCGACGGGTCCGGGTACGCCTGCTCCGCCTCCACGGCCTCGTTCAGATTAAAGTACTCGCCGCTGTAGAACGCGTTCAGGCACTGCAACGCACGCGCGCCGTAGCCCATCTATCGCAGTTCAAGGTCAGCTTCTTGGGCGCCGTTCACAGGGTGAGGGAATCACTCACGCTAGTGTAGTCCGGGTGCGTCGCGACGCGCACGACCCGCGCGCCGGAGAGCAGCGCGAACTTGCCCTCCTGGAACTGCTGCGCGACGACCCAGGGGATCATGTCCCCGCCCGCGCGGTACCCGCGGCTGAGGCCCTCCATGATCGCGTCCTTGCCCACCCGGCCCTCGAGCGCGACCTGCAGCACGACGAGCGGCTCGGGCAGGTGCGCCGCGTCGTCCGCGAGCGGCGGCAGGAGCACGAACAGGTGGTGCGCGGGCGCGTCGCTCAGCAGCTGCAGGTCGTTCGGCTGGTTCTTGTAGTGGCTCGCGACGTAAAGCGCCATCAGGCGCTGCAGGAACACCTCCGAGGCCGGGTGGAAGCTGAAGAGCGTGTCGCGCGAGACGTAGAAGAGCTCGCACGCGGACGGGTGCGGGCAGCCCTGGTGCGCCGCCTTCGGGAGCACCGTCGCGTCCAGGCACAGCAGGCTGTTCAGCCACTTCTCGACCTTGTCGCCCGCGGAGTACCGGATCGGGGTCTCGAGCTTGATTTCACGCAGCGCGCGCGCTTTTGGAGGGCCTTGGCGATGGCCTTTTGGAGGGAAGAGGCGGCGGAGCGTCGTCCTCGTGGGGGCGGCGTCCTTGTCAAGGACGGTCGAGTGCTTTCCCGGAGTTGTTGGATGAGCTTCAGCGATAGTGAGCGACCGGTACCTTCGTAGCCGTTGATGGTGGAAGCCATGAAGACGAGGTAAGGCCCGATAAGGTTGCGGACCAGTGGAAGAGGGATGGCGGCGGCCTCGTCGATGATGACCAATTCTGCTTGGCCTAGGACGTGGGCATCTTCGGGTTGTATGTACTGTCGGGATGAAAGTCAGCCAGTGCTCAAATTGCATGACAAATGTACGTACTTGGATGGTTTGACGATGCTGACGGAAAATGTTCACACGAACGATAGCCTTGTTGAAGTCGGGGTTGGTACTCTGTGCGATGTCAGTCCATGTGCTCCTCATAGCCAAGCGCGTCCAGCCCCTTAAATATGAAGTCGAAGAGCGTCTTCAAGTTCTCCGGGCTCGGACTGGTGACGAATATATTCGAGTAGCCATGTGCAATCGCTGCAGCGATAGCTAGCCCAAGCGCGGCGGACTTGCCGCGACCACGGCCGGCGGTCAGCGTGACCGTCGAGGACAGCGTCTTCTCCGCGATGGCGTCCACGAAAGTCAGGATCGCCTGCGCTTGGTCCACGGTCTTCGCAAGCTTCACCAGTTCGCCGATAGGTTTGGTGTCCGCCAGACTGTCCTTCAGGCCCTTCAGTTCAGACTCTTCCTTGCCCTTCCCCCGCGCTTCTTCTATCGGTTTGATGTCCTTGCCGCGGGATATCGGCAGCACGTTCAGCTCGTCGTCCAAGACCAAGCAGTCGTCGCAAGAACCTAGCGAAAGGATGAATCGCTCGTTGAATCGGGCAACCACCGTATCGTGGGCAGAGGTCCTGTATCTTGAGTGCACGTCCTGCAGAATCTTAACTCCAGTACCACAAGCAGAAGAAATCAGGCGCACCATGGTCATTGCGTATAGTTGACGCAGAGATGTCATCGTCTTCAACAGCAGGACCACTAGGCCCCCACCCTCCACCGTCTCGATAGTCCGGGCTAACAGGTTGGGCGTGATAGCCTCGAAGTCTTGCAGAACGAGCATTCCATACGTATTGCCAAGAATCTTCTGCGACTCTTTGTAGTATCTGGTATGGTTGAGCACACGCTTTCTCCAGCGAAGTATGGATGGACGCACGTATAGCGAATGTCTGTCACGGTGATGAAGATCTCGAACGGGTCTTGTTCATTCGGCTCTCGAATACCCCGCTTCACATCGCGCTTGATTTTCGCTTCTCGTTTCTTGCGGTGACTAGGCGCAGGCTTAGTTCATGGCACTCCTAAGGATACTGCGGCCGGCGTACCTCGTGAAACCAAGGTCTTTCTTGTAACACCAGAGCACCGAAGGCCGCGCAGACACGCGAGCTTGAGATAGCAAGAAGTGCAAGTTAACAATCTACGCCAGTCAATTTCCGCCCATACTCGACACGAGAGAATGGCATACCTGGTCCCGTCCCCTGTCTCCTACGAGCACTATGAACGACCGGTGATTCTTCTTGACATTGTTGTTGATGAGGATAGGTATGCGAGGGTCGAGCTGCTTGCGCATGAAGCGTAATTTTATGGCAAGTTATATGGATAACAAGCCAGGGATTGAGGGCTGCAGCAGAGTGCAGGTGAAGAGAGATCAAGGAAATGAAGCAATTAGGCGCTTCCAGTTCATGAGTAAATTTTGAATTCTGGCTGCTGATTGGTCCATCAAGGTACAGCGGCAATCAAGTGCCTATCCGCTGAAGGAGTTTCTCTTTGAACTCGATACTCCTGCCGTCGCCGCCCTGCATAACTCAAGGCGATCCTGGTCAACGTAGCTGCATGCCATGCGATTGTGAATGCCGCTTATTTCTCTCATGTGCCGTGCCGCTGTCATGGTACGGTAGGCATGAGCCAATACTCCATCACTACGGTAAAGTAAGAGCCGCGTCCTTCAAGTTGAATATGAATCCTTGAGGTAAGTAAGCAATGCAGGAAATTGTCCTAATATATGCGCTGACATTTGGGACTAGATGTTCAAAGAATGACCCTCAGTCTTGCCTCAGTCTGCATGCTGTAGAACGTACCTGCATTGCAACACCGCCCTGAGTCACTGAGTGTCATCCGGCGGGCCCGTCGCCATCCCTCCTGAGCAGTACCACCTGTACCCGCTCATTACCGCTGGAATATGACGAGACAGGGGTTGCCGTGAATTATCGGTGCCGGAAACCGTTGCATTCGTCTCGAAAGTCTGACTCGCGCAAACCTGTACGGAGCTGTCTATATAAAGGGTGTCTCGCTCACCAGGATTTAGACTGCACCACGATAACCCTCACTGCACTTCATAAGAAGACTCCAACCGAATCTTGTACTTTGCTGCTTTTACTCACAATGAGCCAAGACCTTGCGGACCAGAGCGTACAGATGTGGCGGATGCAAAGGCTCATCAAGAGTCTGGACGCGGCGAGAGGGTAACTACAATTCATCACTATCTCTTCATGGGCATGTCTGACTCGATATTATAGTGCGGGAACTTCCACGATCAGCTCAATTATTCCGTCGAAGGTATGTCAGAATTCATCTTGTGCAGGCTTCTAGAAGCTGAAGCCATCCATCTGCACAGGGGCAAATTGCGCGCACTTCCGCTTTGTTGACCCAGGAATCCGGAGCTGCTTCGAACATCAAGTCGCGCGTAAACCGCCAGTCGGTGCTGGGAGCTATCACCAGTGCACAGCAGCGTCTGAAGCTATACAATCGGATCCATCCCAATGGGCTGGTGATTTTCGTTGGCACTATCATGACCGACGAACGTAAAGAAAAGAAAGTCGCGTTTGATTTTGAACTCCACAGGCCAATAAACCAGTACATCACGCTGTAGCTCTTCGCGGATTGTCTTCTGACATGCTGGTAGCTCGTTGTATGTGTGCGACAACAGGTTTCACACGGAGGCGCTGCAAGAGCTGCTCGAGTCAGACTCGAAGTTTGGGTTCATCGTGATGGACGGCAACGGAACGCTACTCGCCGCCATCGCAGGCAACGTGCGGACCGTCATTCACAAGTTCACGGTCGACCTCCCAAGAAGCACAATCGCGGTGGACAGTCCGCTCTTCGATTCTCGCGTCTTCGTGACGAGAAGAGGCACAACTATGTTCGCAAGGTCGCCGAAGTCGCCGTGCAGCACTTCATCACGGACGGCAAGGTCAATGTCTCCGGCCTCATTTTGGCAGGCAGTGCGGATTTCAAAACGGAGCTCAGCCAGAGCGCTATGCTGGACCCTCGTTTGGCCGCGAAGATTATCAAAGTCGTGGACGTGAGCTACGGCGGGGAGAGCGGGTTTAGTCAGGTATGTGACCACTCAACTCTTTCGATAGCCGACAAGCTCATAAAACCGATAGGCAGTCGAGCTAGCTGCGGATGCTTTGTCAAATGTGAAGTTCGTACAGGAGAAGAAGCTGATCCAGAAGTACTTCGGTGAGATTAACATGGACTCTGGCAAATATTGTTTTGGTGTCGAGGACACCGTCAAAACGCTTGAAATGGGCGCGGTAGAGACTCTCATACTCTGGGAAAATCTGGACGTTACTCGTTACGTTCTCCTTAATGCTGCTCTGGGTAAGTGCGCTTGCCTATTTTAGTTTGCGCTATGCTCACCATGACAACAGAGGAAATTGTGGTTTATGCGAACAAGGAGCAGACCAAAGACCGCGTGAAATTTATTGACAGGTCGACCGGCCTGGAGATGGAGGAAATGGCTCCACCTGAGCCTCTTATCGACTGGCTTGCGGAAACGTACAAGGACTTCGGGGCGACTCGAGTTTGTCAGCGACCGTTCGCAGGAGGGCGCACAGTTCG